>JAUZSX010141078.1:0-17315 GCA_034780655.1 Idiosepius hallami
TATATATATATAACGCCAAAATTATCGGCACCCTTTCAATTTTAATGTTTTTTTAAGAAAAAAAACATTTTTTCACTAATTTTTTTTTATTAAAGTGTTGATGAACATTTATATCGACCATAGATCTCCTGAAACACTTTTTGTTTTCATAAAATATTCAAAATCAATATTATTAATGATAACAAAAAACAGCCAAATTCAAATTTATTGGCACCCTTTATCAATAGCCTCTTGCAACGCCTTTTTTAACAACAGCTTCCGGACTTTTTCTATAAGACATTACTACATACATCAACAGGGATATTAAACCATTCTTCCTTAGCGATGTCTTCTAATTTCCTCGTCCCTTGGTTTCCTTCTTTTCACCTTCGTCTCTACCACAGGTCACAAGTTTTCAATTGGATTCAAGTCCGGACTTTGACTTGGTCACTTCAGGACGTTTATTTTATTATCCAAAAGATATCTCTTCGCCGATTTCGCCGTATGCACACTCACATGAAAGGTAGATAATACAAATACATTTATAATAAAAAAAAAAAAAAAAAAAAAAAGAATTAAACAATTTTAAACTAAATTCAAGGGAGGTTACTCTTTTATTCAGGTTCAAGGGAGATAACAACGTATTTAAAAGAAGTATTTCAAATCTTATTTAATAACTTTACTTATTCGTTTTCTAGGCTCGGTGTTATTTTTAATGGTATCAAATTTTTAATGGTATCAAATGCTTTAAAATATTCATAATATATTGGATGTTTGCATTTAAATTAAACGCTAGATTCAATCAATTGATTCGTGTTTTTTTCCCCGAACGAACAAAACTAAATTTATTTTGATGAATGGAATTTTTTCCCCGTTTCTCTTAGGCGTAATTTCTACTTTAATAATCTTTTTTTTTCTCAATCATTGAGCTTAATTTTAATTTTAGTTTATTCCAGTTTTTCCCCCATTTGAGCCGATCGAAATAAGATTAAGAGTCCCTCCCTCAGATTTGCCAATTATTTATTTTATGCTTCGGGATATGTTGACCAAATTATTCACCTTTATTTTCACCAGGAGTGTTTTGATGTAAAAGAAATAATAAATAAATAAAAAAAATAAACGAAATAATATATTTCTTGTAATTATTTCTTCCGAACTCTATACAACAAAATAGGATAATTCTTATTTCTCCAGAACTTTTTAACACAGGATAAAAAATAATTAAACAAAAAAAGATTATTGTTCAGTTTAATTTATTTCTTCTGAATTTTAACAAAAGTATTTTAAAATATGAACTAAAAGAATTAATATCAATAAAATAATTCAAATTCTAAATGTATTCGTGAAAAGGGATCTTTTATTCTTGGGAAAACTTCGCTTTTTTATCCTTTAACACAACAAAAATTTCTTAAAATGCATTTTAAATTGTATTGTTGTGTGCCAGAAGTGAGCATTGTTTACTGCTGTGCTGCTCACCACCACGTATATATATTTAAATCTTTAAAAACAGCTAAAAAAGAGTTGTCGAAACATAAATCTTCAAAATCGCCCGATTTTTTCTTTTAAGAGAAAAAAAAGTTTCAAATCCATTAGTTATCTCCGCTTGAAATAGGGAATAAGGTTTAAACAAAGTACATTATGTAATATCAAATAAAATGAATATTTATACTTGTAATCATAAAATATTTTTCTAGAAATACCAGATTTTTTCATATTTTGATTCTTAAATTATTATAGAAATTCATATTTTTATTATTATTGTTATCATGATGAAGAAAATAGTTTAAATAATCTTCCAAAATTATTATATTCTATTATTCTGGTTTAAGAGAATGAAAGTCTCATTATTTCCGAACAGATATTTGACGTCAGTTCCGGTCTTATAGTTTTCCTCACTTCCGGATTCTAAGAACATTTCGTGGAGGTCAAAGCAAGCAATCGTTGTTGATTTTTTTCAAAATGATTAACTTAATTCCCAAATTAAATGGGACCGTCACAAAACAAGTGGTTAGTCATGTGTCTCGTCCGATAATAAGTGAATTGCCAGTTTTGTCTTCAAAAATTGTAATTCATCCTCCGGTGAAAGATACTTCCTCAAGTCACCTTTCAAGGCAAATTCCTAACAATGCCATCGCTGCGTCAAAAGGACTTACAAGTAAGTAAACATTTTAAAAAATATATATTTTTTAATTAACTAATTAATTTTTAGATTATTTTATCAACCACATATTAATAAATTCATAACATTTACTGGATGGTAAAAATGTCTATTTAATTTTTTTTTCTGTCTAAGGACGACTGACCGACCGACACAACAAAAACAACGTCTGACAAGAAAAGTAATTTCTCACATATTTTCTAAAGAAAAGGTTTTTTTAAAAATTAATAAATAAAAGTCTTTTATATTCATGTTTTTTATTTACCTTAGCCTCGTTGTATTGAGAAATGAATAGTTTTAATGTAAAAAAAGTTAAATCTCAAAGATTTTTTTTTTTTTTTCTAAAGTTAAAAATCAAAAACAAACATCATTTTATTTACTCAAATTAAATAAAACAAAACAATCATAAATTATTTTCTTCTCTTAAATCCCACAATTTTTGTCTTAAAAATAATTGGAAGTGAATAAAATTGAAAATATTTTAGAAATCCCAACTAGGGTAGAAATAATTTTAATATCTTTACTATATCAACAAACGACATGATGGTTGTTCCTGTTAGTGCCCCCCCCCCCTTCTTGCATTAAAATTTGGTATTAAACAAAAATTATTTTTTTTGTAGTGGATGGGGGAATCTGAAAGTTAGTGCCCATAATAAATATTATTTCTTTAAAGTTCTAAATAAAATTTTTAATTATTTCATTTTTCTTTCGTTTATTTTGGTTGTATTGAATTTAGGTAAAAGGATCCAATAGGCGGACTTATACCCTCTTATATTTTTGGTCAAAAAGGTAGTCTTCAACGTCAATTACTTAACGCTTACTTACCTTCCAAATGCTGTTATAAGAACGGGTTTATTTTGAACAAAGTCACCATTAAAATTGTCGCTCACAAATAGCTTTTAATATCCAATTTTAAAAACAATGGTTTTTAATCGTAGTCGACATGTTTATTGTTTGTTTTGATTAATCTCAATCCGGTAAATTTTTAGTTTAAGCGTTAAATTACTCCAGTAAAAGAAAATATATTTTTCTTGTAGATTTCAATGTGTTGAAAAAGAATATGCTAACCGTTTTTGGAGCAATCCCCTCTTCTAATCATAATCATGTCTCATCCCCTACTTAATACTAATGATCGGAACCCAACCCTGTATCCTGAAATATTTAGATCCAAAATTTGATAAGTTTGTTAAAAACGGCAAATGCCAAATCCTTGAACTTTGACCCTTTGGCATCTAAATTTATGGCCAAAAACCATTTAAAAAACATTTTCTTTGTCCAAAAATTCTGCTCAAAATCTATTAAAAGTTTGTTTCATGTCTGAATATTCTGCGTGTTAAAATTCAATTTTCTATACAGAAAATTAGCATAGAAATTTGGTAGAAACCATAAAGGTCAAATATTTCAACTTTGACCTCTTGGCTGCCAAATCAATTAAAAAGGTTGATCCATGTCTGGGTACTGTTAATGTCAAATTTCTATTAAGATCAAGTAGTTTCCTAAATCTTCATGTCTTAAATTTTTTCCAGTTTTTTTGGGGAAAAAAAAAGAAACTCTATTACGATGATCGGACGTGAGTTTTGTTAATAATTAGATATGCTCCCAACTGAGCTATATCACGAAGACATCTCAAAGGCTTAATTTATAAAACTCTGACGTTTCTTATGCGATCAATCACTTTTGAGCACCAATAATCTTTTAATGTAACATATCGCGGAAGAGCTGGTATCGAATGCGAAAACATAAGTTTAATATTGAAATAAGTAAATGGAATTTACAATCAAATTAGCAACTAGTGAAGAAGTTACTGAGGCAAGATAGACAAATAGTGTCAGACAGTTGGTAATCTGTGAGCTCGTCCTCCCCACCTGGAAAGGGGTGGTACTAGTAGTAATAGGCACTCATTGAAGTGTAAACTTTCTCTTTCCAACTTAGCGTAAATCCTGAATAAAGGCAGTGGAAAAAGAAATTAATGAAACCTAAAAATACCTTTTGTCGTATTTTTCCTTCATTCTATACACATACACAGCCACTCACACATACATGCTGACAGATGAGACTCACATCCAGCACTGAGGCGCATCATGGAGATAGCAGCCTTGGGCCAGTCCAAATTGCAAGGGGTGAATATAACTGAGGGTACACCTCAGCTATATTCACCCTTTGCAATCTGATCTGGCCCAAGGCTGTCATGAAATAAGGAAAGAAAGGGTGAGCAAATATGGGAGCCCTTGTGGAGCATGGTGCCCCAGGGAGTGGTCTATGTACAGCAAGGAAGTGAATGGCTGGCCAACATTGTCCCCATAATGTGGGTAATGGGGGAAGAGCCAAAGAAGTCGATATTATCGCTTCCCCCTCCATTAATAACTTATGTTTGAATGATTGAAAATTTTTGTTTCAAAAGATACTTATCTGATCCATGAACTGTAAAAAATTGGTTGAAAAATTAGTGAGCAGTTAAACTGCAAAGCAGTTCAAAACAAACAAAAAAAACTAACACTTAACCTTATATTAAAAAACTGTAGTGTTTGAATATATAAATAAAATTAAAGGGAATATTTTGCAACAAATTTTCTAATTTAACACAAAGCCTAATTAACACAAAGCCTTTATTTTGTTCTTAAAAATGAAGTGGTGGAACCAAAATCTTTTGATTATGTAAGAAAGGTTGTTATATAATAACTAGGTCTATAATAATATGCTTTTATTAAAGATTATTCTTATCACAGACTACTATTTTACCATTTCTTTTAATTCTTTACTTATTACAGAGCCATGACAACATACTTTTATTGAAAACATTCTTGTCACTGCTTAATAACTAGGGGTGTGACAAACATATTCTTTTATAAAAGAATATTCTGGTCATAGCCCTAAAAATAACCACAAAAAGTAACCATAAGTTTATATAATCAACTTTTATCATTCTTAATGGTTTTAAGTTTGTTTTTTCTTTCAATGATTATCTCCCTTTTTTGTTATTTGTTTAACCTCATATTACGATTTTCAAAGTCATTTATGTCATTGGCTTAACGACCAAAAATATTTGTTATTAATTAGAAGCTAAGAGAGGCCATGTAACAGCATAGTTTTAAAAGCTTTTTTTTTAGTCATTCAGAGTTAGAGGCTATCTTAACTTCAACTGCAATACAGTTTAACTATGTGCACACACACACACACACACACACACACACACACACATGCCTTCAAATGTATTAAATTGTTTTGATTTTAAAGGAACAAATGACCAAGGATTTTTTTATTTTTAAATAAATTTAATTTATTCTTTTAAAAAAATTTTTTTTTTATTCTGGTCATGAATCAAAAATTATTAAACTTTATTTGAATTCCAATTATTATGAGTGTGGACTTTGGTGTGGACTGCGATTACAATTCTGTAAAGATTGATTGTGGTTCTAAACAGCATGTTTTTGCTTTTTGTATCCTAGATTAATATTTCTCTCAAAATATGTAAGAATTACTGAACCATAATCCTCATAGTGTTACCATATGGTCACACCATTAGTAAATTCTGTAAAAAAAATTATAAATTTTTTATTAAACCTAACAGGGGTGCAAGGATGGTGCAAACTCAAGAAGTATTAAGTGAAATTTGTTCATGCTTTCACCATTTTCTTAACAAATGAATTTTAATTCACAAGAATTAATGTTAAACTATTTATAAACTTTACAGTTAAGGAAACTCTTTATATCTCTACATTTTTATTTTCTATCTTCTGTGTCGACAGATAAAATGGGGAGAGAAAATCCACAAAAGAGAATCTTTGGAATCATATAAGATTCAAGTCCTAGTTGTTCTATCACCCTTTTTTTTTTTGTGTAAATTAAGATTGTATATTTGCAATTCATTAATCCCCACAAACTGGCTGGATGGTAAAAGTCATTCCTCTGCCATTTTCAACCCAACATAATTTTGAGACATAAAAAATGATTCAAATTTGATGTTTCTATGATTTTTTTTTCTCAATGAAAAAAATTTCAACAAAATCAGATTTTTATTTTTTTCATTTAAAATTTGGTGGACCTTCTAAATAATTGCTTTTATTTATTAATATAAAAATATAGTTAAGCTGAAAAGTAGGAGGTTTATCAAAAATGATTGTTCTTGGCATTTAATTACCAAATAATGGGCGCAGATACACTGTTAACTAAACTAAATTAATTATGGTCTATCTATCCCAGCAGTTTTCAATTAGGACCAACACGGACTTGTAGAGTATGTGTAATACTGTGTGTTGGGGCTCAGCCTTTTTTTTTTTTTTTTTTTTGAGAAATAGGTTAAGCTCTTTTGTCAAATAGCTATGTTCATAAAGAAAAAAATAAGGAAGAGAAAAAAAAGGCCTATTGGTGTGAGTGGTAAAGACAAACGTAAAGCCCTCAGCTTTAGTCTTTTGTTCTTGAATTCACTTGAAACTCTGACTATTGCAATCCTTTATAAATTTTTGAAGATGGCAAAAAATTAATTTGAATCTGTATCTCTTTTTTTCCTTCTTTCTTAGGTCTGTCCCAAGTGCGTTTTGCCCACTCAGACATTCAGATTCCAGACTTCAGTGCTTACAGGCGGGAATCTGTGCAGGACAACAAAAAATCAAGCAAAGATTCAGAGGGAAGCCGCAAGGCATTCACATATCTTCTTTCAATTGGTGAGTAAAATACTACCCTGCTAACTTTAATAACCATTATCAATCTAGATCGTAAAAGTCACTAACATTTTCAACAGAAATATTAAATAAAAAATCAAATTTTTTTTTTTTTTTTTTTTCCCATGAATAAATTTCAGATTAAGAATGAAGTGAAATATCACAATATTCTATTGAAAAGTGAAAACCAAGAATAAAATTTTTTTTTTTTTTATAATTTTTCAGTTTGATCATTTATTAAAATTTTTTGATTTAATCTAATCAGTAAAGATGAAAAATATTGAGTAAAAAAAAAAAAAAATTATATGAATACTTTTTTCTTATATTTGCCATAGCATTAAAAAATCTCAGTATTCATATTTAGTGAAATGCTATAAGTAGTTTTTTGTTTGTTTAAAGAAAAAAACAAAAAAACATAGCAAAATTGTTTTCAAACACTAGTCCACATCGTGCAATTTTCTTTTTTTACAATTTTCTTTTCATTAATTATAAAAAATAATTTTTTAATTGGGAACTGCCAAATCAAAAGCATGGTTTAATGATCACAAGCAGTTAGAGAATTATTCCTATATTTAATCAATATTATCCTATAACCCTACCTTCTCTGAACCCAAGGCTCACTTCTGGGTTCTCTTTTGGTATCTAGCTAATTACCATCTAATCTTAATTAATTCTACGAATAATCAAGAACTCTTCCTGTCCCAACTCACAGAATGTGGAAGGGCCAGACAGAAAATATATATAAAAAAATTATGCCCTTCCAGTCTTGTCCTTTGCCCCAAGAGATGGCCACAACAGTACAAAAATCTGACCAATTAGATTTCAAATGCCATGTCTTTTTTTTTTCTTTTCCTTGTTTTCTTCCCCATAAAAACCTACTAAATACATAAATCCCATCAGACAATTCTGTTAATTTGTTCTCCTTTTTTTCTCAGGTGGTTCAGTGACCGGTGTATATGCTGCGAAATCTGTAGTCCATGAGTTTGTCTCTACTATGAGTGCATCAGCTGATGTATTGGCCTTGGCTAAAATCGAGGTGAAGCTGGGTGATATTCCTGAGGGTAAGAACGTCACATTCAAATGGAGAGGAAAACCTTTATTTGTGAGGCACCGTACATCTGATGAAATTGAAACTGAGCGTGCAGTCGATGTCGGTTCTTTAAGAGACCCTCAACATGATGATGATCGATGCCAAAAGCCAGAATGGTTGGTTCTTTTAGGAGTCTGCACTCATTTAGGTAAGTCTTTTCTTGGATTATCAACAAACATATTTGTCGTTGCTAAGATTTTGAATTACTTGACCCCTATTCAGAATTATTACTAAACATAGTTTTTTGGGGTTTTATTTTGGCATATTAACCGTTATAAGTCATTTAATGCCAAGAACAATAAATTTTGTCCAAAGTTTTTTTAATAATGTAATATGCACTATTTAACCCCTAGCTGGAGGGAATGTTGGGATTTATACCTTTCCCAAGGGTGTTAATTCAAAAGTCAGTGCAAATGGAACGAGTAGCATTTTGATCGGTTGCAATTTTGCTAGCAACATTTTCCCCCCCCCTTCTATCATTAAATTTAAAAAAATTATATATATTTATATGCAAGTTTACAAGTGGTATTGAATAAGTCTGTATAATTATTTTATCTTGACAGGTTGTGTACCCGTAGCAAACATAGGAGATTTTGGAGGTTATTACTGCCCTTGCCATGGCTCACATTATGACGCTGCAGGACGTATTCGCAAAGGACCCGCTCCATTGAATCTAGAAGTTCCCCCTTATATATTCAAAGATGATGAAACTTTAGTTGTTGGTTAACTTTTTCTAAACTTTTTCTTTAAACAACCAATCTATCTTTTGTTTGGAAAATCAAAAACACTGAGACTCTCAAGAGTTCACTTAGTACAGAATTATTTCAGACTAATGATAGTCTTGTACATTTGACAAATAAAGAAAACCAAAAATTATTTTGGCTTATTTTGTTTGGTTTTGGGAAATTATCAGGTTGTCCCAAAAGTTTGTAAAAATTAAAATTTTACCTGCCAAATAATAAGAAATACAAAAAAAATTACATAATTCTTTAGAGGAAATGAACCAATCTCTTATAATGACAACCAAGGTGTTTTTATTAATAACTAAAGAGAAAAAAGTGCTAGCCAAATACATGAAATGTAATGAATAAACTAATAATATAATACTTACTGTTTAAGAAAGTATATTCTATTCTATTATCAACTTTTTTTTTTCTTCTGCATAAATTTTGTTTAATTTCTTTAGACATTGTTTTTAAAGCCTTGTTAAAAAAAATAGAGTAAATTGTTCTGTTTTCTATATTCTATGAAAGCTTTTATTGTTTAAATAATTTGACTTAATTTTTAAAAAAGGCTGAAAAGATTTTCTCTTGGTATTTGAAGGATTTTGGGTGGAAAAAAAAGTCACTAAAAAGATATTTTTTTCTTTCTTTCACTTTTAGTCGCCACTTGGGAAAAAAACTCACTTGTAACAATTTTTTTTGTAAAGATAACAAAATAAAAGTCCAAATTCCTTGAATAATAATTCTACTTATAGGAATGTGCTTAGCAAAAATTATCTAACCATTTCTTCTAGAAATGAAAAATAAAAATGTTCCATCTAAAATATGGTAGCTGCTATTAAGAAGAATTTAGAATAAAACTTAGAAAAAAAAAAAACAAGTTTAGTGGTCTGCAGGGTTGAAATTAATATCCCAACTAAAAATTTGGTGGATGAAACTCATTGACAAACCGTGATTTGAAAACCCAGGCAGCTGGCACTCATAAATCTACTATCTGGTTGCCAAAATAGGAGGGCATTTATGATTGACTTGGTAAAAAAGAAAACCTGTTTTTTCAAATAGAAAAACTTTTTAATCATATATGTTTATTTTTCTCTTTCAAATGCTTTCTGTACAAAAAAAAAACAATTGTGAAATGATAAACAATGGCGGATGAAATATAAAATGGATTCTTATTAAAATTTGTCCACAAGTTGTAAGATTCGATTTTGCTCAGCAGCTTTTGCTTCTGGGTCTTTGGCGTCACCAATATTACCAGCATATTCTGGAAAAAAAAAATATGCAAAGATACAATATGAATCCTTCATAGTTAATAGGTTTCTTTTCTTTTTTATAATGGAAGACTGTTTCAAGTAAAATAAAAAGTTGAAATCTTGGACAAGGGCTTCATTCTAATTGTTAAAATATCTTCAAAAAAAAAAAAAATGTTTGCTACAATATAAAATGAAAGATCAATCAAGTCACTGTGGTCACCTTTACATTCAGTATTTAAATCGTGATTCGAGTTTGTTTTGAATTAATTTTATATTATAAATAAATTGTTGCTGACAAATAGTTTTCATGCTATTAAGACTTTTATAATTCACCTTTTTTTTATCTTATAGTTTTCAATGGCGGACATTATGTCTGTTTTGAAGGAGGGGGGGTGATAATAAAAACAGAACAAAACAAAAATAGCTAAAATGTGGCTCTCACCCAAATACCTTTAATAACCAACATTTGGTCAAGTGAGTGTTAGGTTGGTTAGGATGGTGTACGGTCTTTCCATCACCCGACTACTTATCACTAGTCTTCTTATCACGTTGACTACTCATCACTTCAACTTCTCATCACTCGACATTTCATCACCCTAATATTAACCACTAAACTTTTTTCGCATTATTTCTACATTTTTGGGAATCTTTTAGAATAATGATACTTATCCATTTTTTGCGAACAGTAACAGTTTAAAGTGTTGTTGTTTATTTATTCTTGGGACAAGTAAATAATACCAAATATTTAAATTTTACAAAAAAAAAAGACGATCAATAAATAAGGAATTTGATTTTTATAAAAATTTGTTTTTGACGGTATTTTTGTTTTTGATGAACTAAAAACGATATATTTCGTAAATAAACAGTATTACTTTTAAATTTTATTCTAAGAAAATATCATTTAAAGTTACTTTTATAAAGTCCTGCTATTGTGTCGTTTAAAAATAAATTAATTATTTTTAAAAAGTTTCTTTTTTGAGATTTATTATATTTGTTTTTAATTTTAAGTTCGGTAATGTTTATTTACATTAAGTTAAAATGAAAAGTTTGAAAAAGTGGCTAATATTCATTTTATAGATTTTAATAATCTCTCATAAAAATACCCCCAAAATTGCCAAAGAGACTAAAATTTAACGTAATAAAAGCATAATTACTTAAATAACATTATTATATGAATAATAGTATTTTTATTCTTTGAGGTGATGATGAAATCACTTGATGTCGGAGTGATGAGTAGTCAACTTGAAGAAAAAAAACCATGTGATAAGACTAGTGATGAGAAGTCAGTAAACTGGTTATGATGACTAGATTGACCAAATAGAACAATGACTGCATGAGAATTTCTGGTTCATCAATGCATCTCTTTAATGTTCTCTGTCCTCATCTCGAAAGATTAGGAAATCTCAATCAGGGACTCTAGGCATCAAGTATTTCTGTGGATCCACTGACACAATATAACAAATTGGGGGTTCACAATATTTTGTCTGGGCATCCTTATATAAAAAGTATAATAATGCTTTGCAATATGGTTAGGGTGTTTGAAGAGGAATTATTCTCCCACACAAAGTAAACCTTGCTCATTCTTACGTAGAAATCAGTGAGTGTGTCCTGTAATCATTGTTATTCTAACAAAATGGAATTAATATCTTTATATATAGTAACTAGGACTGTGAGAAGAATATTATTTTTATACAAGCATATCTTTAAACAAAATCATTGTTTTTTTTTTAAACAAAAAGCATGTTCCCGGGAAATAAAAGCATATTAATCATATGCTTGAAGACTATTTCCAGCTTATCAAGAGAATATAAAGCATATTTTAAAAAGAATATTGTCACTGCCCTAATTATCATATATGGTTGAAATAAAAAAAAAGAGCATGAGTAATACAAACCTCGCATAATATTACGAATTGCTTTTAAAGATCCACCCCTCATATTCAAGATTTGCATAACTCTTTGTTTCACCTAAAAAAGAAAAAAAAAGTCTTTTAGACCTTTGAATGCAATAAAATTCTATTGGGGATGTTTGTTTGATGACAAACATTTTCAATCATTTAATGCAAAAAAACATTTTTTTTTCTAAAATAGATGTTCTTTCTTTAACACACAATTTTTGTTGACTAACTCCAGATGCACTATTTAATCTGGGGCTGGAAGGAATGTGAGGATTTATACCTAACCCAAGGGTATTAACCTATATGTGATTATAAACAAAATGATTGGGATTTAAACTCTCATATCATGATTCCAAAGTTCAAATACCCATCCAATGTGCTATCAGCAAAGAAAAAGAATCCTAGCTGTTTTTTAAATTGCAGATCTTGCAAAATTAAATAAAATGGGAATTTAACAGATTCTTTACAAACATTAGTAACAAAAAAAAAAAACTCTGCTCCTGTCTTTTTTCCTAAATGGCAGAATTTGATGCAATAGATATTTTGTTTTACAGCATATCTTTTTAGCTCATTTAACAATCATTTTGAGAATTTTTTTGTCTAAATGTTTTTTTTTTAAATACCACAATGTGCACTACTTAATCCATAGTTGAAAGAAATATGTAGATTCATTCCTTTCCCAAGGGTATTTGTCCAATTGAACTCGCATATTATAAAGTCCATATTAAATTTTAAGCCGGTCCAAGAAAAAAGTATTGTATTTAAAGTGAAGAATTCTTACCGAGGGTGATCCACTGGAACAAATTTCCAACATAACACAATCCAATAATTGTAAAGTAAACAATCCAGCGTCAAGGCGTCGAAGATAGAATTGGTCTTCAAGATCTTCATCCAATTCTTCATTATCGTCATTTAATTTCTGAAATTGACAAAAAAAAAATACATTTTTAATTGAATTAAAAAAACATTTAACCTTTAAACAACAAATAAGTTTTTTCTTAAAAACGTCTAATTTTTTATAAATTTTAAACATAAAAATTAAATTTAAAAAATTTATTTTAATTATTAAATTGTTTAGACTTTTGCTCTCAACATCATGTATTAGCCAATGTGACTTTGGTCTTTTTTATGTTTGTTTTATGCCATATGATTTGCCTTTTTATGCCTTATATATTTGCCATTTTGAGTTTCCTAAGTTTAAAGTAAAGGTTTCAAAATTTGTCAAATTTTGTTTGGTTGTGTTTCACAAACTCTCAATCATTTGTGGTTATTTAAAGTCATTAAGATTTTAAGGGGGAGGGTCAAGATTTTTTTTGTTGTAGTATTTTTGATTTAAGAGAGTTGTCTGAAATGTTTTTGTATAAGGGGATCGAGTTTTGACAAGTAATAGTTGAAGAGTAAATTGTCTGAAAGGTTAAGAGCAAAACTGATAAGTTAAAATAATCAAGAAAAATCTCAAAAGTTCAGAAACTTTATATATATATATATATATATATAGTATACATAACAATTAGTCTGAATGATTCTAATGACAATTAAAACCCATTTCTCAAATTAAAAAAAAGTAAAATAATAGAGAATATAAAATAAAGATAAGAATGAAAGTATTTATAATCTAATTTTTATATTGGTTAAATATTTCATAAAAAGTTTACCATTTTTTCTTTTTCAATTTGGTCATCAACTTTTCGCACCCTATCCAAATATTTGAAATGTAATTCTAGCAAGCGTTCAACCTATAAAAAAGAAAAATTCAGAAAACGTCGACAAATTTTGAAAAATATAAGAAAAAACAAATTCAGAAAATAATAAAAATAAATATTTAATAAAAATAATTAAGAAACAATTAAATAAAGGAGGAGGAGGGGTTATTTCTTTTAATCACAGGGGATTTTATGTCTGTCTGTTAAAAACTGAATCATTTAAAGTTTACATAGGTTTAATCTACTGAATAAATGCAGTACTTCTTACCCATAACACCTGTTATACTAAAAACTTATAACAACCACCAAAGATTAATAATGTTAGAAGCCATAATAACAAAAAAAAGAATCCATCCATTAATGAAATAAACTTTGACAATTGCAACCAAATCTTCCAAATTTTCTGATAAACAATGATAAAAAAAAAAGAGAAATGAAAAGAAAAAGAACAATTAAGCGGGAAATAATTTCTTAATTTAAACAATAAAACAAAAATAGAAGACAATCACTAAGGAGAATGGACAACCCTGATGATGGTCAATGTAGATCGAAAACGTTTGGCACATTAGGTAAAGCAGGTATTGATGAATCAAGAACCTGGCATCCCTGATAGAAGTACATCAGGATCACCACCTGTCTCATCCTTCTTGATCTGCATTGTGAGCCAAGGGAGTATGCAGGCAAGAATACCTAAAATGCACCGTGACTGCCACTCGTTCGCCTTCTTTCCCCTCCTCTGTTCAAAACAATGTAGACAAGGGACAAGACAACATGTACCCAATATTCGGACATGAGTGGGAGTCTGCTAAAAGTTTTATTGAAAACAAACAAAAAACATTAATTTCTATTCGTTGGTTGTTTACTGGTTGGTACATGCTTTTTCATAATTCTTCTGAGGTACGTGTTTTACTGAAAGTACCTTTTTTGCTTACCTTTTCATGATCGTTTTCAGTGAATTTATTCAGCAGTCTCAACCTTTGGGTTCCTTGACAATTTCTTAACAAACTAGAAATGATCGAAGTAATATGTTCTGTAAAAGAGAAAAAAAGAAGAGTGGTAATTAAATTGGAAAATTTGAATGAAGACAATTCAATTATTAATCGAAAAATAAATTCACTCCATGACGAAGAAAAAAGCAGGAAAATTATTTCTCTGTCAGAAAAAGTACGGAATAGAAATCGTTAAATGTTTCAAAGATGACTGCTTTGATGATGATGATGATGATGACATACCTTCAAGTTCTTCCGGGGACGGACCTGCCTTACTTTGCTTTGGAGTCTTCATAAACAAAGGAAATATTGTGCACAAGCCAAGAATGTCAATAAACTTCTGACAATTGTCAGCCCCTTCGCTTCCCGTCATTGAATGATTCAAAACTTTGATGGCACTGTTACGAGACATGCGCTTCTCTCTTAAAAAATGAAATAAAATATAAAAGAAAAAAAAAGTTTGGTTTAGTTGGGGTTTCGTGGCACATCAACCACTGTGGGTCATTTGATGCCTTATTAATTATTAAAGCCAAAAAAAAGTCGAGTTCTTTCAGATTATTTATTGGGTCAAAATAGTTGTGTTACAATCGTATTTTCTTGCATAGATTTCCTTTTTTTATTTTAGGAAATAAGAATTGCATTTCGCTTTGATTTTTAAGGAATAACTTTTATGTTTTTAGCATTATAGAAGTTTGTTTTTTTTATATTTGTGATGGCGAGTAAAAAGTTCTTTACAGTGTAATGTTGGCATGTTTGGCATTCTTGGGGTTACAGAAATTAATTTTAAAGCATTTTTATAGAAATAAAACTAAATGATTTCTTTCATCAATAAAGTTAAATGATTTTTCTTCACAAATAAAATTAGATGAATTTTAATAGAAATAATTTTAAAAGCAGATTGTTTTAATAGCAATTAATTTTAATATAACAATAAGAATCTGCAGCATCTAGTGTGCATAGCTTGCAACTTGTTGTTGGCTGCAGATTCTGCAAACATCTATCACAAAGGGGGCTGGAAGAGGAACTCCGAATGCAGCAGACAAAAACAAAGACTGGTGAAATCAAATAAATGAGAAATGTTTCTTTTAAACTTTATTCCGTTGTATTGTCAATTGTAATGGAGAGAGATGGCTGGTGGGGGTGAAGTCTTCAACTGATTTAGATTTTAGGCTGAGTGCAGGGCACCAGCCCAGGGCCCTCCAGAGAATCTGATTAAATTCTCTGGAATCTTCTTAACTCAAAAACTGACTAAAATCCTCTTTGATTTAAAGTAAAAATTCTAAAAAAGAAAATTTTTGTAATGATGTCAATATTTCTTACCTTAACATTAAATTCATTAATTGTAGCCCTTCACCTTTAAGAAACTTTGCTCGATTACTGGAAATCATAAGTGAAGAACAAAGACAATTGAAAAGGTTCTCCATTAATTCAATTTCATCTCGATTGCCAGGGTCATGCCTTTTGTAAGACTAAAAAGAGAGAGAGGGGGGAGAGAAATAGAGAGAGAGAGTAGTATTCAAAGTTTACTGACTTTTCATCACCTGACTATTAAACACTAGACTTTTAATCACATTTTTTTTTCATCACATGAACACTATCACCCTGACACTGAGAACTTTAATCACAAAAAAAACTACATTTATTTATGTAATAATGTTATTTATGCAACTATGTTTTTATTACATAAAATTTTTAAGTCCTTTGACAATTTGGGGGTTATTCACAAAAACAGGTTTATATAAATATTGAAGTATCATCATCGTAAAGGATTTTAAAAAAATGGACAAATAATGTGGTGAAAAAACATTTTTTTTACAGAAAACATATTTGGTAGTGATTAATAGTTGGGTGATGAAATTTCGAGTGATGAAAAGTTCATACATAAGTATTTAAACAGGATGAAGTTTTTAACTCTAATAAAACTGGAGAGGAAATATACTGAGTCAAGCACCAAGTCAGGCACAAGGCCAGTTTCATGCACTAATTGCATCTTCCTGGACTTTTATATCACTGGGTTTTTGTTATCTGTGTTGTCATTCACCTAAATGAGTTACTCTCACCAAGTTGTAATCAATATGAAATATTCACTGATTATTAAATTAAGAATCAACTTTTTCAGAATTAATTTTTTTTTTCATAATTGATATATAAATATTTTTTGTTTTTCTTCAATGTTCATCTTCCCCCAAAATAGAAAGTATTAAATGAAGAGTTATTAGACAAAAATATATTTTTATATATATAGATATACATATTAATCTAGAGTAAGATTGCCTATATTTATAGTTAGAGTGCTCGATAACAGTGATAAAGCATGTATAGTAGATGAGGAAAGATACAGAATCAACGGCCTTTAGTAACTGACAGTTTCTCGCCTGCGCGGTCATAAGACTGATGATTGCCTTTGTCTACACTTACCTACTATATTGATTTGTTTCCCAGTTGTTCCCTTTGCCTTTATAATTGGAATAATATCCTTGGGAAAGGTATGTATCCCCAAATTCCCTTAAGCTATGGATTAAATAGTGCATATTGTGTTATTAAAAAAACTGCTTGTGGACAAAACAAGAACATTTATCAAAAATGATTTAGAAAGGTTGATATGCCATAAAACAAAAACACTTTAAGCTGGGATAATTTTAATGAATTAGGAAAATGGCCGTATGCTCCCCCCAAAAGAGAATAATAATGTGAAAGAAAGAAAATCATTCTTACAGCAAGTTGTTGTAAAAGAACATCAATTCCTTCAAGTTCACCAACCAATTGTCGATTATCTGCATTTCAAAGACAAAAAAAAGACATATATATATATATATATATATATATATATATATATATATAAACAGTATTGCCTGGCGCCAGAGAC
>JAUZSX010141186.1:0-17315 GCA_034780655.1 Idiosepius hallami
ATACATATATATATATATATATAACTTCTTAACTTTTTTAATAGCCAAACATTACTTTATAAACTGCAATTATATTATCCTCCTAATGACTAATGTCGCCTCTACACAGTGACCACTACGGCTACGCAACGATCCGATTTTTAAAATTAGCCCCTTTAGCAGCTATTTTCCGGTGAAAATATCTAATCGGATTTGTTTCACCAGTCTGAATATATCATGAATCAAATTATATCCCTTGGTCAATATCTGTATAATGTCAGTATAAACAGACATACAAAAGCACTTTAATTTATATATATAATATGTATGTATGTATGTGTGTGTGTTTGCTTGTAATTGGGTAGGTTTCTGTATGCACCTATAAGATAGATTTAAAAATAACCTCCTTTGCATTCTATAATATTTAGATATACACTAGTTTTCGTATTATCATTGTATCTTCGAAATACATCATGTAATTATAATAGTGGTAAAAAGTGCATATTCATTTTCAGTTGTGTCCAACGGTAAGAAACTCAAGAATGATTGAGATGTTTCAATCAATGTTCAAGTAGTGTAACATAAATGCACTAATATAATCTCGTAAAATCTTCCATTTCCTTTTATGTAGGATAAACAAGGAAATAAGATGTGTAGGATGAAGCATACAAAAAATGGCCGTGCTTACCGATATTGAAAATTATTCAAATTCATAAGGTATATCACGCATGCATGCTCAAATGGATAAAGCTGTAAAGCCGAAGAAGATAAAACTTACGAACTGAAGTTTTACAGACGAAATATACAATACGAAAATGCGTAGGTAAAGCCAATCAAACAGAAAGAATACGAATAAAAAAGCTTCGACTATTCACATGAATGATCTTAAACTCTTTATTATATGAACAAAATTATTCTAACATCACTCACTTGATATGTATAAAATTTTCTGTCTGAATATTTATGTGTGTGTTTATATTTAAGTTTGTCTAGGGTATTATGGTAATCTATCTATTAATATAAAAAGCAAGATGTTTATGTGTGTGTGTATTAGTGTGTTAGCTATGCACGGTCATATCTTTTATCGGATTTTAATGAAAATTCACACAGTTGTTCTTAAACCCTTGAAATGTTAAAAATGAAAATTTACCCCGGAATTATGTACCGTTTTTCAAGAATATCGATTTTTCTGGAAAAACGGTACATAATTTCGGTGTATTTTTCGGAGTGTTTTCTGCTATTGTTGTCGATTCGTTTTAGTTAAACTGTATTTTTAATGCTTATCTGGTCATAGAATAAACGATGATCAGTAAGGCTGTTAATGTGGTTCTGTTCCTAAAGAACACCCTATGTATATACATATACTAGCGTCCTTTATGGGTTTTTTGAGTAACCTCAGCTCATTCCCACGAAGTGATGAGTTCTGTTGTCACGACAGTCGAGCGTGGTTACACATTTCAGACCCATGGCCACAGATCATGTTCCATGCATTTAAAACCACTCTTCCAAATTGTTAAAATCTGTGCATTTGGCTGTTTGTGAAAATGGTAGCGCCGTCTTCCCAGCATACAGATCAGTTTCCCTTCGAAAAATTAACACATCTGTGTAACATATAGTAGAACACTTGCGGCCAATATTTTAGCTAAAATCCTATTCACAAGGCATGGGCAACGCCGGGCTAAAGTTGCTAGTTATTTATAAAAAAACTATCTTCTCTCATTTTTTCAAACTTTTAATGCCCTAATGTTTTAACATGCATGTCAAAAAAAATGTACAGACTTTTTTTTTTTCATTATAAAAAAAAGACACATTTTTTTTAAAGAAAAATAGTTTTGACTTCTAAAATTAACACCATATGATGATTCTTGTCATATAAAAAAAAACAAACTATATGGAATTTTTTCTTCATTTTAAAATAATTTCCATTACTTTTATTTTTAAGAATCTATAAAAAAAAAGTTAAAACAGCTTCCTATTTAGATATATGCATTTTTTGTATTCTGTAAATAAACATACTAATATACAGACCTTTCTATTTTAGTTTAAAATAAAAAATATATTTTAAAGTTTAAAAAAAAAAAGCAAAAATAAAATTCCATTGTAAAAACTAATTTTAAAAGAATTAAAATATTATTTCATTTTAATCAAAATGATAAGCCATTTATTCTAAGGTGTAAATGACAATTTAAAAAATAGGGCAAACTTTGAATTTATTGATGGAAGAGAAGCAGGAGGAGCGAGTTGCTGAAAGAAAAAAGGAAGGGTGTGAGTTGTCCCATTCTTTTTATTGACAACTCTCAATTATTTTGCATAAAAATTTTATCGCATAAAAACTGGCTTGTCGCAAGAGGTAAAAAATTAGTCGTATTTAATGTCATAGCTAAAGAAACATACCTTTTAACTAATGCAATATCACTAAAGATAAGAATAAATAAAATACATTTTAGTTTTTACTCTTTTTAATGTTTAAGTCAAGACAAAAAGTCTAATTGCAATTTACAATAAAAACATTTTTCAATGAGTTTATAACTGAGTCCTTTTTTATATAATTTTAACACATGAACTCTTTAAATCAAAATTTGATACTTTTTACTCAATACTTTTTCAAATGCATTTATCAAAACCATAATTTTTACTCTTCAAATACTTAGTTTGATAATTGAAATTGTAATTATTCTTTTAGTGAGCTATTGTTTGGATCAACTTGATGACATAGAAATATTTTTTATTTTTTTTTAGATTTAAATCTATTAATGGTTTTTGCCCAGAATGTGAATTTATATATATATATGTATAAAAAAAACTAAGTATTTTTAATTGCTTACATTACAGCCTACTGATAAATATGGTTCATTACAGATCTATTTTCTAACAATTATAACTGAAAAATCTGATCTTTCAAATACCTACAGCCTCATTCTGGTTCATACATTTATTCACAATATATTTTATCATGAAATAGAACCATTCTTTTTTTATTATTCTGTATATTATTCTGTTGAGAAAAAAAATGCCAATATCTATATTTAAAGTGCTCAATATCTGTGTTAGTGTGTGAGTAGGTTAGTGTAGACACGAGTCAATGGCCTTTGGTGATTGTCAGTTTCTTCTAATGATTGCAAATGTGAGAAACTTACAGGCACCAAGAGCTTTAATTCGATACCTCCCCCTCCTCTCTTCAAAAGTTAAGCATTTTCTAATGACGATATTTTATATCAAAAAGTAAATCAGACATTAGAGTGCATTCAAAGTAAAATTCAATTGCAATACTCCTTCTTCCAAGAACATCATAAACATATGCATTCCTGATCTGAAAGTTTTATCTCTCTGTTGCACATATTATCAATGTAAAACTCTATGAAAGCAAATACTGTCATGGACATGTGTCAGAAGCAGAGATACACCATTAAATTTCTCCATACTAAAAAAATCTGAAGGTAGCACATTTTTATTATATTACTCCTGTCTTAAAAAAATAGGATGCAATACTTTTGGAACAACCCTTGTATTTGTTCATATTTTTTTGTATCTTTCCCCCTCTGTCACTAGTAATATGAAGACTACAGTTCAAAAGAGTAAAATAGTAATGATGATGGCACAAAGATAGCAGCAGTCACAACAGAAGGCCAGAATAACTGTAAGACAAAGAAACAAAAATCACCCCATATCAAGTTGAACTAAGACTCAAACTGAGGCTGGCACCAAAAATGAGCAACTATTAAGTTTAAATGCTTTTTTTAAGCATTCATAAAAAATGTTATGAAGATCCCATTTTCACTTAAATTAAATTGGAAGGAAAAGAACACAGCCCAGCATTGATGATTTGACTTACCAACATTAAAAGAATGAAGAGCAACAGAACCATTAACCTAAAGGTAATGATTGAGTGAAAATAAGACATAATTGAGAAAATATTTAATTACAGAATTAAATAACATCCAGGGAAAACCCCAGTGGAATACTTTTGGATGAAAAGAGAAATGAAGAAAGAAAACCAGGTTAAGAGAAATCAGGTTAGTTGAGTATCATCTTCATTTAGAGTCTTGTTTGAAAAATCTTATACAGTAGCATCCAAAAGAACTATCGATCATTTTTTTTAAATGGCTTCTAATTTTGTGAAAAAGGAAAAAAATTTTTTTGTGATTTTTCCAATATAGTAAACGTTTTTTTCTATTTTCAATAATAACAACGCTTTTAGACACTTTTAATATTTTAGCAATTGAATTTTTTCAGCATAAAGGTCACAAATAAGCTGATTTTCTTGTATAGATAGGTTTTTTTTTTTGAATATTCAGAGTCAACATTTTGTTAAATTCTATTAAAATTGCTTAAGTTTGTACTTATTTCAATGATTTATGTGAATGTATACACAAACCCTGGAATAATATCACTTATGTGAAAGATTTGTTCTGTTTTGCAGCAAAAGACACATAGTATGATTGAAAATAAGGGGCTTTTCACTAAATACTGAATGGATTCTTTATTTTTTCATTAATAATTTCCCTTAAATTTTGGATAACTGCAATTTAATTAAATTTATCTATATGCAAAAAAAACTAATATGTTTCAAAATAAAAAAAAATGTTTAACTAACATTATTAAAGATTGGAAAAATCACAAGGTATTTTTTTTTTTTTCTTATTTTACAGATATAGTTAGAAGCAATTAAAAAAATGATCAACAGTTCTTTTTGGATGCTACTGTATATTGATTTATATAAGTAGTTTGTGGCTGAGACTGATGTGGATTTACATCAAGGAAAGATGTTTGTATATGGATCTATATAAATATTGCAATAGGGTAAAAAAAAATAACCCTACTGATGAACCAACATAATATCTTTGAAGTCAAATTTGGACAGGGAGAATTATCTCCCTTTGACTTCAAATTTAAACTTTAGAAAATTTTAAATCAATTTTTAGTCTTTGTGATTTTTATTTGCCGTATGAATAGGATATAAAGTTAAGGAAAATATAATACAATAAATATTATTTTATGTGAATTATGATTAAAAGATTAATGACTATTACTCTGTGGAATACAATGATTCCAACGAAAATAGTGCAATAAAGACATTTTAATAAAAGTCACTTTTATTTGAAACTAAAAATATTCCCCCTCCTCTGAAAATATTGTTTTCTTGGGAATTTTATTTTTATTGTTGCTGTTTATATGTCTTGCTATTCTTCTACCAAATAAAAAGTACAAAGAAAATATAATAAAACTATAAGGCGTTGTTTGGTCATTTCCTAAAAACCTTGTGATGTTTGGAAGTTTTTCTGCATTATTTCTTTTTTTAAGCAGCAAACTTGCATGGAGTAAACAGCCTGGCGATTTGTGAAATCATTTCTGTTTATAAAAGTGATCATTCTCTCATCATCCAAAACAGATGGAGATTATTTAAAATCAAACCACTCTTGTTCCTAAAGAAAATCTGTGACACTCTTCATGGAACACTGACACAATGAAAAGTAGTCTGTCTGTAGCATATATAACAGAGTTAATTTATTTCCCCCTTAAAATATAACCATTAAAAGCTAAAATCTTGGCAACAACAGTGAGTCAACCCCTCAGTAAAAGGTTGTCAATATCAAAACATAACATGTTAAATATCAATATCTTGATGGGTCACCATCATTATCCAGTAGTGCTTTTACTCTCTTGTGCATAGAATTTACCAGAGCTTAACACATAGCCACTGGAATGCTCTTCCACCATTCCATGACAATGAGGAGCTGACAGATGTTATGAAAAGTTATACTAAAATATCTGAAAAAATGAGTGGGATGTACTCACTTTTGTGATACAGTGTATTTTGATAGTTCAAACCATAGTTACATTACTAGAAAAATATATATGTATCAAGTTATATAACTAAAAAACAAAAACAAAACAAAAACTTTTTTCTAATGACTTTTAAAAATTTTATTTACTTTTGGATTTTATAGTTGGATTTTAATCTCATTGGAAAAATGAGATAAAAATATTTTCAAAATGTTTCTACCATTTAAATAATAAACTTTGAAAAGACATGGATCCCAAAAGAATTTCAATAAATACATTAAATAACTATGTTGTCTATCTTTGAGTATTTTCTAGGTATTCTAGTAAAGCATCACATTCATATAAATTCTGTATAGAAATTAGTAATAAATATTCAAATTATTGGGGAAGAAAAATTAAGTTTTGTTAAGAATTACTTGGTCAAATTGAATAAATCCTGAAGACAAAAATACTAAAACAAACTTGTAAATTTAGAAAGAAATAATTTAATCTTAATCTTAAAATAGGGTTCGTTTTTTGACAGTGTCTGAATGAATTTAAAAAGTTTCAAATTTCCACATGTAGTCTCATACAAGAGCATTATAAAAATTTAATTTAAAAGATAAAATAAATAATGATAAAATATTTGATAAACAAATTTAAAACAATGTTTCAAGATTTTATGTGGTACAAAAAATTGCATGTCTATATTGAAAATGTACTTTCTGTATGTGTTTGACAATGGATCAAAAAATTTGATTTCAATGTAAATGAAGAGCTACACACTCTACAGCAATAGGGTTTTTCTCCACTGTGTGTACGCATGTGCACAACTAAACTTGAACTTTGAGTAAAAGAAGATCCACAAAAATTACAGGGGTATGGTTTTTCTCCTGTATGTTTACGCATATGTACCACAAAATTTGACTTTACAGCAAAAGTTGACCCACACACATCACACGAATATGGTTTCTCCCCAGTATGTGTACGCATATGGACAACCAGAGTTGACCTTTGCGTAAATGAAGAGTTACACATATTACAAGAATATGGCTTTTCTCCTGTGTGAGTTCGCATATGCACAACAAAATTTGACTTAATAGCAAATGTTAGACCACATACTTCACAACAATATGGTTTTGTTTCTGCGTGTGTACGCATGTGCACAACTAAATCTGATTTCTGTGTGAACGAACATCCACAAAATCCACATGTGAAAGGTTTCTCACCAGTGTGTATTTTACAATGCTTTGCTAATAAAACTTTACTTGTAAAAGAAAACTTACATACATCGCAAGTATGTGTTTTTTTCCCAAAATGTGTTTGTTTATGAACTATTAAATGTGACTTCACTGTAAATGTTGTTTCACAAACATCACATGTATAAGGTTTTTCTCCTGTATGTGTTCTCATATGTAAAACCAAATTTGATTTTTGTGAAAATGAAGAGCTACACACTTCACATGAATACGGTTTCTCTCCAGTGTGTGTTCGAATATGTTTTACCAAAGTTGATTTTTCTGAAAAAGATGACCCACAGACTTCACATGAAAAAGGTTTCTCTCCACTGTGTAAACGCATATGCCTGACCATTTTTGCTCTTTCAGAAAAAGTTGCCTCACAATCCAAACAAGAATATGGTTTTTCTCCAGTGTGTGTTCTTTTGTGTCTCACTAAATTAGACTTTTGTGCAAAGGATGTTTGACAAACTTCACAATTGTATGGTTTCTCTCCGGTATGTGTCTGCATATGAATTTCTAAACGGTCATTTGTGGATAATGGCAAACTACACACTTTACAAAAATAGGCATTTTCATCTGTGTGCTTTTTTATAAAGAATTAGTAAAAAATTATAGTTGACATATTTCACACAAAAACTAAACCTTTTAATACATTCTGCCATATTCAGAAAAACTTTCACATCTTCTTCAGGATCAAAGATTAAACATTGATTCTTTTACAACCAAAACAAAATATTGTTATTAAAACAAAGTATTTGCTTTGATTTTTAATCTTTGTAAAATAAAGAGTCAAGAGATAATTCCAGAATTGCTGTAAAAAGAAGAGAAAAAATATTTTAAATTCTAAAATTTGAAAACAAGAAAAAAAAATGTTATTTAGCACTCTATTAATTGTATAATCAAGGTATTGAATATTTTCATTGTTATGTTAGGGTTTGCCTAGGTTTTGGAATCAGCATTTTCTTTCACCAACAGGAGTTACTTTTCTGAGTTACCAAGCTGTGAATCTAATTATTCGTCAGAGATTTTAACTAATGCAATGATTCTAAAGTCCAAACAATCAACCATCTACCCAGCACAATATTGCTCTGCTTGTACAATGTACAGTGATACATGCCGTAATAACAAGATTTATATGTTTATTTATTTGTGTTTAATTAATTAAGACATTGCAAGAATATTTTACAACAATACAAGAATATTATACATTAACATAATAAGATAATTTATAGATACATACAATATTATATAATTTTCATATAATTTACTTCCTTTGAATTCAGAATATTCAAATAAAAACATGGATATAAAACATTGCAACAAATGATGATTATTCTAATAATAAAAATGTTTTAATTATTTCATAATGATTGTTTTAAGTGAAACAGATTCTAGACAGTGTAAACTGTTAACTATACTACTACTACGATAGATTAATGTCCCTTTCTGATAGATGACGGCACAGTCTGAAAAACTACCAATTTTTTATTGTTTATTTTTTAAAAGTTTGAAAAGTGGATGGTGTTCACTTTAATCTCTCGAAAAAAAAAACCCTTAAATTGACAAAGGAGCTAAAAAGTTAACGTACTAAAAACACAATTAACATACATGAATAAATGTAATTTTTTTCTTTGGAGTGATGAAAGTTATCGATGTCGAGGTGGTGATGAAAAGTCTAGTGATGAATAAACCGTGATGGGTGATATGAGAAGTCGGTAAAAAACCACACACACTAATAACAACAGTTAACAGCAGCACAGAGCACTCAGCAGTGTTTTTGTTTTCGAGAAAAGGCTAAATTGAATTTGATAAAATGATTTTTTTGCATGCACTAAATCATCGTTTAGATTTAAGAATACAATTTTCAATATCACAATTCTTTGGGGTTTTTTTTAAGTTGAATAATTTTTTTTGAATACTTAGGATCCTGACTTATCGAAATTACCAACTAGTTACTCAGATGCAGTCTGTTAGACGACTATATTAGGGGAAAAAATCGGTGTCTATTTTTACCTAAGGGGACCAAGAAGGCCGATATATCGGCCCTCTAGGGTCGGAAAGGTTAAAGAACAGTGTCGAAGAAAACTAACAATGCCAAGTTTCAGATTTTGTTCAAAATTTCCTGTTCTGTTGAACAATATTTAAAGGCTCGTAAAGAATAAAAATACTTTAAAACTGAATTAAATCTGAAACAACGTTTATGTTAATTTGATATTCAATAGAAATAACACTTATTTCAAAGAAAATAATTTAATCTAGATTTCTCAACTTTTAAAACTTTAATTTCTATTGAAAAGATCGAAAAGATAATTTCATGCAATCGTCAGATTATATTTGAATAATTACTAAAATCTGTTTTAATTATACATCAACGAAATTCAAGACAGCAAAAAAAAAAAAACTTACATTATTCGTTGACGTTGAAGTCATGGATAGTAACAAAATGTACCGATCAGTTCCTTATACAAAAGGGAGATAATAGTAGTTGCATATGTTTCGGCGATCGGACAATTCGGCCTCAACCGTTTCTTCTTCGAAGTTTTGTTTTTATTCTTATGATTAATCCAATAAATTAAAAAACAAAACCAAATTTAATAAAATTGAAATAAAATTTCAAAAAAATATCTTAATTAAAAAATTAAAATATAAATATGGCAAATTTCGGAATTCAAAGTCAAGCATTTAGTTCGACTTTAAAATTTGTTTAAAGTAAAAAAGAAACAACTTATTTCCTAAAAATATCTAAATTATTTTTTTTAGATATTTTGTTTTAAACAAGTGTTTCGTTTTTAACAAAATTGCCAAAACTACCTAAACCTGTGCTCTGCTGTGGTGTGTGCTGACTGCTGCTGTGAAACCACTTGCACTTCAGATTCGTTTCTGGGTCCACACATATTTTTCTTATGATTTTTTTGTAGTTAAGTGAAACTTAACATCTTTGAACTGTGTTTACAACATCACAAAATCAGACAAAACACCCAATTATATTTTCATATTGTTTTTCTTAATTAAAATTTCATGTTCTTTAGATATATGATTAACAGTTACTCCCGTTTGTGGCACGAAATTGAGAATTTCCATTCCATTTATTAAACGACCCAAAAAGTCTTTCCGCTTCTTCATAACCGTATTTTCTCTTGATAAAATTGTTTCTTTCCTTTTCTCCTTTTTGTTTTATGTTTATATCAAAAAATGCCCTTCGTTAAAAAATAACGATAATTTGGATATTTATTGGAAAAAAAAGTTTTATTATGAACTTAATTTATTTTATAAGTTAAATTTTATAAATGGTGCAAAAAATAGGTGAATAAATTGAAACTGTTGAATTGTGCGTTAAAAAACAAAGATTTTGTGATTTTAAACCATGCAGAGAGCAGAAGAACCGATTGTTTTTTTAATTTTTTTCATGGGCATTTTTTTTTTTTATCTTATTTGTTAATTTCCACGTTTTATTTATCGCCATGGATGCATAAAGTTCTGAACACACAATTTTGTGAGGAATGTGAAAAATACGGGAGCGGTTTCTTTCGCTGAAATTCCTTCCTCCCTTCACTAACAACGAGACGCACCTATTTTATCTTCCTTTTTTTAAATGTCAATTTTAAACATTTTATTTTAGATTTATACGCTTTCTGCGAAAGAGACTAAGTCAATTTTAAGTAGAAAAACAATTGCCAAATAATCAAATAAAGAAAAATTTAATTAAATTAAATAAAAATGAAATGAAATCTGGAAAAAAGTGGGGTCGCCCTCCCTGCTGAACCAAGACCTTTAGCTCCTGCCTGAACCCAACTAAAAACTTAACTTTAGTGGGTATAGCCGAGGTCACAGGGTTCACTAAACACAGTTTATGCATGTAAACAAAAATTTGTGTCATTCAAAAAAACCTATGTGTGTAAAATAATATTTATCAAATCAAAAGTAATTGTTCTAGGCACTAAAATGACCTGAAAAGGTTGAGACTGCTAGTGTTAAACACAAAACAAACGGAGTGGTCAACGTGGCCCTAAAATCAGACTTCGGAACCGTAGTACGCGGGTTCAAATCCAAGTTGTTCCGTCTACGTTGACTTGTCGACTAATACCCTTGGGAAATACATGAATCCCCATCTTCCCTCCAGCTAGTGAACTTGTGTTATTCCAAAAAATATGTATGTATAAAAAAAATTATGTTTATCTAAAGTTATAATTGTTCTCAGCATTAAAATGACCTAAAAAGGTTGATATGCCATTAAACACAAACAAACAAAGCAAACAAACTAAGAAAAATACGCAAATGGGTAATTTTCACTCCGTAGGAAAAAAAGCATTTAAAAGATTTCTTCTTGTTGTTGTTATTCTAGTTTCATCGCATTAAGACTTTAATATCCACTTTTACTATGGTGGTCGCCATTTTTTTTTTCATTAAGCGTGTAAAACTCAACACTTAACCCTAACTCCGTACGGTCAAGTCACATTGGAGATATCGGTTCTATCTAGATCATCAAAGTTAAACAACGTAGATCATACCACCAACTGCCGGGTACCGACTAGCCTCCTACAGTACTTACCTGGCATTCATTCTTTAATTGTCATCTATCTTAATACTGAACAGGCTCTATGTTCCTTAACTTTGATGATCTAGACGGAACCGGTGTCTCCAAAATAACTTGACCTGAAGGAGTTAGTTTTTGTTGCTCTTATGCAATTGAGGAAAACATAAATATTTGGATGTATATAATCTGTTAGAAAGCAATGTCAATTTCAACAGCTAATCATTCTTATAAACAGTGTACACATACTAATTATGCGTCCTTAATTCATTCCTATTATGTTTTCCTAAAGAGCAAAAGGACCGTTTTTGTTTGTTTTTCTCTGGTTTTGGCTTTTAATCTTCTTAAAGATCTCTAGGGAGCAATAGAACTTTCTGAATTAGTTTATATATTTTGATATCCTTCAAAATATGAAATTTACTTGGTGAGCACTAACCCAAGTTTGGTACAAGTCCATTTTACGTGCTCTTACCCGGGCTTTTTACATTCGGTGTTACCCATCACCTAGATGAGCTGCTCTCCAGAGTTAACGAGCCCCACTTGCTCGAGGCTGCTAAAGTGAAAATAATGGTTTTTAACTGGGATTTCAACTAGCATAAATACGATCAGAGCCCGAGCTTTTACCAATACTGCTTCACAGTCACTGCCCATATCCTTCTAAATATGCCTCTCCTTCTTTTGATATTAGGCAGTTGGAAGGTCAAAAAGAAGCAATTAGTAACTGGTAACTGCGCCAAAATGGTAATGGAAGCGTGAAATTAGTTTCTCAACTAAAAGTGAAATATAACAACAAATATGCCCACTATTTTAACCTAAAAAATCACTGAGTTCACATCATCATCATCAGCTCTCTGCTACAGCCCTGTTCATTAAATAAACGCTTTTAAATTTTAATAAACGCTTTTTGTTGCAACGCGGGCACGCGCACACTCACGCAGACATATACACGCACATTCACACATATAGACAAAAAATCATTTCAAGGAACCTACTAAAAAAATTTTTTAAAACTGATTAGAACTCAATTTTTGAAAGATTTACATTGGCATTCAAGTCACTTCCGCTTCCGGTTTTGAAAATAGACTTTTTTTTTTAAGAAATAATTTTGACAGAATCTTTTATAAGAGTTTTGCTTGATAATTTGTATATTTATTTTGTGGACTATTGTCCTCATAATTCCCTGACGACTACAGGTCACATGATAAATATGCTAATTATTTTTTTTTCACATTTTATAATTTAACACAAGTTTAATTCACTGGAGAGGGCAAAAATGGCAATTTGTCAGCACCTAGTAGAGCAAGTTGGTTGCACACTTAAATGAAATCAGGCCAAAACAATTGACTTATTTTTTGTTCCGGACATTCTATTATCATTCTTTCTGGTTTGGTCTTGATAGAGAAAAAAACTTATATAATGGTCTCTCTTCTTTCAAACGAGAGAAAATAGATGCTCCAATAATCAAACTTAAGCGATTAAATATATGCAATTTTTGCAGTCTAATATATTTCTTTTTAAATTTTCTTGCATCCTATTCATTTTTCTCCAATATGGGTTTTGATGAGAAGTTCCCCTGTTAAATATTTGAATGTTTCCAGTTCTCTTGAAGAGTTATCCCAAGGCGAGCGAAGCGAGCCTTTTGTTAGTGAGGACTTTCGGTTACGTATGTTCCTTATAGACTCGGAGATGGCTGGGCCTAGCATGCTCAAACTTGGTGTGCTGATAGAGGGCATAGAAGAGAATGTCCCCGCGAAGAAATTTTTTCAATCCATCAACATACAAGGTGTCCCATAAGTTTGTGAAAACATGGAAAAAACAACCTATTTCTATTAAATTGCCCCAAAAGATTGTGAACTGAAAAAATATATATGCATATCTTATACATTACTATCTACTTTATTAGTGTTTGTTTCTCTGTTTAGTCCATTTGTCTTAGCAGCTCGGCCTGATGTTTTTTAACAGTTTATCATCAGTTCGTGAATTTAGCATTTGTAATGACTGCGAGCCTTAGGGGTATGTCGCACCCGTTGTTGCCGCTCTCGTGAGGCGTGCGACACATCTACTTAATTTATCTATATTTTTAGACTTTGATTGGATTTAACTTGCCCCATCCTTACCAAGGATAAGGGCACAAAAAGGTTTACCAGTAATGTTATGCTATTGCTGTTACTTATTTGTTAGATAATTTACCATTGACTCAATCTTGGATTTACTTGTTGGATAATTCACCTTTTTGGACTTAATTACCTATATTGTCAGACTTTGATATCTTCAAACAATTTCATATTGGATTTATTTATTCACTAATATAGGGTGGGCCAAAAGTAGCTCGGGGTTTTCCGCATATTAATCAACTTTTCATGAGTCATTATACCTTTAGCACTCTACCCCAAAAGTCACTTTCTAAGAAGGCCACTTCCCTCAACCGTTAATGAATTCAAACTGCATGTTTGTCTCGACCGGAAATGCTGTTATAATATACAACACAGCTTCTAATTTATTCTAAAATTAATAACTATATTTAACAAATTGGGCAGCGACGGTGGAGCATTGGTAAAAGCTCGGGCTCTGGAATCGTATTACGTGAGTTCAAATCCCAGTCAAACCCATTAATTTCACTTCAGCAGCCTCGGGCAGATGGGGCTTTTTAACCCGAGAGAGCAACTCATCTAGATGAAGGGTAACACCGAATGTAAAAAGCCCGTGTAAGTGCACATAAAAATGGCCTTGTGCCAAACTTGGGTTGGTGCTCACCGACTAAATATAATATCAAAGCCAATATATTGGTGTGTCTTCTTTTGCCTTATGTTGCTTGGGCCGATATATCAGCCTCTTAGGGTTCAAATAGTTAAGCAATGGCAGAAAGAATTTGACAGAAGTTTTAATTAGTTGGGTTCGGTTTTTATAGAACGCCAACTAATGTGGTTCATTTTGTTTTAAAAGTTAGAACTTGATAGCCCCTCCACCAAAAAATAAATGTCCCATTAAAATGTATACTGATTATTTTATTATATTATTATTATTATTATATACTGAGTTTTTCCTTATTGAGATACTTTAAAGACAAAGTATGTGCTACGGAACCTGCAACAATTTCTGAATCGAGAGAAACAACTAAGAATGAATGAACCCAAATATCAAGGGAATTGTTTTATAATGAGTGCAATTCTATTCCTTGGTGTTGTCAGCAGGGTCTGGATAAAAATGGGCGTCAATTTGAGAACAAGCAGCGAGTGAAACAAAAACTAAAATTTTACATGTAAATATTTTTCAGTTTTTGAAGAATAAAATTCTAATTAAATACAACCTTTATAGTCATTTGTAATGTGTATACTTTTAATTGGGACACTGTGTATATTTGTTATATATTTTTATGCTAAGTCGCTCCGACTGTTAGCATAGTAATTAGTCGCTGTGATCGTTATCATGACGATTTCTTTTTAGAATGGAAGTGGAATATTTCAAATGCCCTATAAACAATTGCTTAATTAGGGAATAGGTGTGACTACAGTATTTCTAAGGCGAGATATGATTTTTATAATGAATTGCCTTTTTTTTGTAGACTTGTTTTTTTTTGTTTTGCTTTTAACTTTAATTAATAGTTTGTATTACTTGACAGTTATTGTCACCTCAATTTTAATTGCAAAAATGTTCTTTTATGTTTTAATTCAATATATGAAGTTTGATTTTTAGTATTATCGATTTTCTACACAGTCCTATCTCATTGGTAGAAATACTGTTTATAGAAAGAAATATTTACACACACATATGTATATATCAATATGATATTTGATATTTACTTGGTGAACGTCCCTCAAGTTTGGCACAAGGCCATTTTTACGTGCTCTTACCCGGGCTTTATATATTCGGTGTTATTCTTTACCTAGATGAAATGCTCTCCCGAGCTAACGAGCCCCATCTGCCCGAGGCAGCTAAAGTGAAAATAATGGTTTTGACTGGGATTTGAACTCGCGTAACACGATCTCACAGCCCGAGCTTCTACCGAATGACATAATTATGTCGTTTGTCTCGACCCAACTGTCCTCGCCGCCTCTCAGGACTAAACTGGTTATCCCTTTATTTAAAAAAAAAAACTCGTTTTTTTTTTAATTTTCCCACAATGCCTATTTTTGGGAGGACTTCCTTTTACGGCACTTTTTCAGAACAAGCAAATGGAGAAATATTATTTTTGCTCGGGGACTTTGCACCGGTTGTAAGATAGCAATTTGATTGACTAGGGTTAGGGTTAGGGTTTAGGGTTAACGTTTAGGGTTAGGGTTTAGGGTAAGGGTTTAGGGTACGGCCAAATTTTTCCATTTGCTTGTTCTGCAAAAGCACCCATTTTTCTTCCTCTACGGTCAGCTACAACCTACTCTATTTTCATTCCTTTTCTTTTTCCTCTTCCTCCTTATCGTATTAGGGAGATGATTCAACTTAGTGCGTTTTTAATGATTTCGATCTGTTCTCCACCTGTTTCAAAAAAATCTATTTTAATAATCCTAACTCTATCATTTATTGTAAAATAAAATATACTTCTAAAATAAAATCGCCTATACCTGGCTATTTTACAATTTTTATTTTTGAGATGAGGCTTCATAATTTAGGAATTAACTTTATCATTGTTGTGGGGACATACACGCCCTCATAACCTCTAAGATGGACTCGTCCTTTAAGCATATAACCAGCAGCTTAGATCCGCTCAACGAGAGCTTTCCCGGATGTCGCAGAGCCGAATCCCCATGGACTTGCTAACACTTTTTCTGTACCCTACTTGATCTAAATATTCTTATTTTCACTAAGTAGTCGTGTTTCTACTTTTATCACCTTCGTCTCCACAACAATTATTGGGAATTTTGTCCCCATCTTGGTAGTTTTTGATGTTTCTATACTAGGGTTCGGCCTAGTTTACCTCAGGCCGCCTTCAGGTGTTTTAATCTTAACCTCGGGTAGGGATGTTGGGTCTCGTCACTGAATCCCCCACTGCCTTCCATAGTTGTTGACTATCGGACAATGTTTTTGACCAAGTAATTACTCTGGTTGACTTTTGTGGGAATTGAAACCGATACCTTCTGACAATGATATCTTATCGTTTAAAATCTATTGCAATTCAGCGGAGACTTTTCCTACATTCGTTGTGAAGTTTTTTTTAATTCTCTTATATAATATTTTTATATTTGTGAGAATTATATTATATTTACTTGGTGAGCACCAAACCAAGTTTGACACAAGGCCATTTTTATGTGCTCTTATCCAGACTTTTTATATTCGGTGTTACCCTTCACCTAGATGAGAGCTCTCCCGAGTTAACGAGCCCCATCTACCCGACGCAGCTAAAGTGAATGTAAATGTTTTGAATGGGATTTGAACTTGCGTAACACGATTTCATAGCCCGAGCTTTTACCAATGCTCCATCGTCGCTGCCCCAATTATGTGAGAATTATGTAATAACAACTCAAAGTTTAACCAAACCCTAATTGAGGGCAGGACCGTGCTTGGATGCGGGGCACCCACATTCCCCATTGGGAGGGGGAGCGTAAGCGCCTTGATTTTAAAGATCTTTTGTATTGCAAAAAATTACCGAAACAATTTAGTATTAGGATTAACTAGAAAATGTGTTGAAATATTCATCTACATCCATCAACCTAGATAAGTGTTTTTTTTTTCTTTTTCGAAATATCCCCGTTAAATATCGAAAAAAAAATCAGGGATCTTTTCTAGAAGACTCCGCCAAAAAATACCCCCGCCACCCAATTAAGTCTCCTGTCGAATGCTGATTTCCTGCCGACAGCTGCGTACATTGC
>JAUZSX010141509.1:0-53003 GCA_034780655.1 Idiosepius hallami
CCGGGAAAAATCTGTTTTGCGTCCCTCGGGGACTTTTAGAGCTAGGGGTACCACGCACGCGCGGCTTGTTTTTTTCTAAATCAAGAAAATTATTAAGGTAAATGTTATCTTTTTTTAGTTGCTAAGCAAGTCCAAAAAATCATAACATTTTAGACTTGAGAAAAAAATTCATATTAAAATACTGAAACTGAAATAAAGATTAAAAATATGAAAGTAAAAGCGATCTTTGCAGTGATATGATGTGTAATGATGAGATGTTCATTTTTTTTAAAAATCCCATTCTATTTAATAACTATTCTCACCTCTAGCTAAGAACTTACTTGCTTTAGGAAAAACAAATATCAGTCTTTAATGAATATTTAGTCTTGAACAAATCAAATTTACAACTACAGAATTTAGAAAGGAAAAACACTATGACAACACTCACAACCATCAATTTGAATTCAAATTTCAATAAAAAGATTAAAAAGGAAGTTTTTCTATTTTTAAATTTTACCTTAAGATTAGACTTTGAATCAATAAATTTCATCTAGTTTTTTTCAAATGATTATGCACTGCTTTCAACACAGCAAATATCTGTGTATTTAGTATCAGTTTGTTTATTTGTATATTTATCATGAGAACTATTGTCCTCATCTTTGTGTATGTTAAATCATTTTGCATAATAAACATACAAAAATTAACATGCCTCTATCCAACAATCAGTTCGTTAATGTTTTTTTTTGTTTTCTCATTGTCATAAAATTGTAGTAGTATCAACATTTGATTTTCAAAACTGATCCATCAAACAAACCAAGTCATTCTAGCTATATAAAAAATTCAAGTTTTATATAGTTTCAAAAGGATAAGAATATGAATTTGGTACAATAGTTAATTTTTTATGCGGCAGAAAAAGAACAGTGGACAAAATTGAATTATGAAAAATCTTTAAAAGAGAGAAAAAAAAAAATGAAAAAAAACAAGTATATAAATTAAAAATTAACAATTTTTAAAAACTTAATATTTTTTTAATGAGTTAAATATTTTTCTATGATTAGGTATACAAAATATAACATTATTTAACAAAATTATTTTTATCACCTGTTAATAAAGAGACAACAATCAAGAAGTATTCTAAGCAAAAAATAAAATTCATTTCTTAACCATTTAATATATCAAATAATATTTTAGATAACTTAGAGGTTATTTTTGGATGATTTAAAGGATTTTTGGGGGGTAGGATGATTCTTGAATAATAGTGAAAAAAGTTGGCCTTGTGGATAATATTAGGTTATTATATGAATGTTGAACAAACAATCTATGTCATCACATTGGTATTATATAATTATGTGTAATTATCTTGTCATACATGATTTTTCTTAAATGTAGCAACAGCTGAACAGTTTCTAAATCACAGTTTACTGATAACAATTGTAAAAATAAACATCAGATTGCAAAAACTCTTATCATTAAATATAAAAACTCAAAATCTTTATTAACTTTGGAAGCAGGACTCAATTACAATTAATTTTTCTTATAGATGGAGACAGGAAAAGTTAATTCAAATGATTTGAAAAATAAACAGATATAGTTAAACTATGCTTTCATGCCAGTTCTAACACAATATGATTTGATGGAAATAAGTCACATGAACTTTTTTGACCAGAAATCATTGATATAGTAAATTATAAGTATCAAAAAATCAATTATCAAAAATAAAAAAATAACTTCTAGAAGGAATGGTCCAATTTAATTGCAATTTTTCACTCTTATGGTCTACCATCGAAAGAATTGTTTAAAAGTTTCTTGGCAATAGACCCACAAACCATTTTGTCATTTTAGGTCTAGAAACTTGAAAATTTGATATATGGATATTGTGGAACAAATTTGATTTGGTTATCAGTCATGAAAATACCTATTAAGGGTTCAGACCTCACCCTGGGCAAGGCCAGGCAAGGAATAAAAGTAACAAATGACTTCGATTAAAATCTCTATTTATTAAACTGCTAAGAGTACTTTAGTGAATCACATAGCTTGATATGCAATAAAAGAGATAAAAATTAAATTTCTTTTTTTAGATATTTTGATTATTCGATAAAACAAGAAGTTCACTTAACAGATATTTTGATATAGCTAAATTTGAAAAGGTTTATTTTTTTATAGTCAAAATTGGATGAAGCTTCTTAAATCTGGGGGGTAAGGAAAATGAGTGCGAATCTGAAGGTGACTAATTAGGCCAAAGTAGAGACTGATGTGCTTTTATTCAAGTTGGAGATAAGTAGATTTTATTGTGTCAGTGAAGTATTCTTAAACCATATACAAAACAAGGTCTTGTTACCCCTTAATGCACTGGCTTTGGTTGTGATCTTTCTATACTAAGCTTAACTATGAATTCTAAAATGGAAAGAGCACTATAGCAAAGGCTACCACCTTGAAGTAGCCAATTTAAAGTTTGTGATGCAAAGAATATCATATGAGAAGACTTCAGGGTATTTAGAGGAAGAGAATTTCTGCAGGTATTTTTGGACAAAGGGAGCAGACCAAGTTTGCTTGGGCTCCAGTTGCAATAGGACTTACAGCAAGAATCTTAAACTCTATTGATCAATTTGTTTTACTTAGCAGACAAGGCTCGTGAGCTCAGGTGAGTAACTCATCTAGAAGGATACCGATATAAAAGCTGACCTCAATTTGGCCAATTAGTCATCTTGCTTTGCTTGTCACTAGTTTAAACATAAGTGGTAAGAAAACGTTAGTTATCTGTTCAAACAACCCAAATATTTTTTACATATTAACAAAGATTGAATACAGAGAAAAATTTGAATAGGCATAGTAAGACCAAAATGTTGGACTACTGAGGATAACTCACAAGAGTGGCAAATTTTATATATATAATAATTTTTTTTTTTTTTAAGAATCCATAGTCTGTATGAGTGAATCTACAATAATTGTAAATGATACCAAAACAACGATTTCATAACTGAATAATTTGTTTTTATCTACAAAACTGGCAGGTTTACCAGTGTTAAGTGATTAATCAAATATGTTGAATATAACTAATAATGAATTCAATTCATAGATTTCCTAAGATAATAAATACAGAAGGTGTCCAATTTAAAAAAAAAAAAAAGACCATAAAAAAGTTACAGATTTCGCTTCACCAACATGAAAGAACTTTAAATAGTCAAGTTGCGTTGGAGACACCAGTTCCCATCAGATCACCAAAATTAAGCAACGTCAAGCCGAGTCAGTAGTTAGATGGGTAAGCATTTAAGAATACCAGATACTGTTTCTTGCGCTGGGGCAGGAAATACCCAGGTTAGTATCTGGGGGCACTGTTAGACCACTGGGTTGATACACCCTTAGTTTTTGGTTAGACAGGCATCTATACATGCGACTGGGGACTGCTTGTGATGCTCATATTTGCATGAAACTCAACACTGAATTGTATGTGTTCAGTAGTTGAGCCGGTTAAAATGCAGGGTTCAGAATGCCGACAAACACAACTTATAACAATTTTTTTTTTCTCTTCAAATCTTCAGAAATTATAATTTTTTTGTTATTGAAATTACACTGGTTGTAAGTAAGGTTTTTTTTTAAATTGAAAATGTTACATGGTTTTTTAATTAATACAACCGCGTAATGACATTGCAAGTATTTAGAAGAAAACATTTTACAGTGACAAGTGATAGTAATAGAAAAAAAAAAATCACAGGTAACTCCCTAAGTGTCATCAAGTAAATAATGGACACTGCAGAAAGGTATAAGTAGATTTCTATTAACCCATTTTTGAGAAAAAAAAATTCTCTGGTCGATAGGATTCAACTATGAAAAACCTTTTGAATCTTTAAAATCAGTTTTTTTTTTCTTTTTATGTGTCTCTATTTTTTTCCACTTTATGAAGATTTTTTTTCATTTTATCTAACATTCCTCAGCCTACATTTTAAATAAGTGATAGGATAGAAGCATTTCACCTATGAATGCCTGTATGAGGGTTTCAAGGTGTGTTCGTTCACCTTGGATAGTTTCTTTTCACCACTTTTTTTCGTTTTTTTCTTTTTTTTTTTTTTCATTATTCTTATTTATTTTTATTTTTTAATTCCTTTTTTTTTTCTCATTCTTATTTATTTTTATTTTTTAATTCCTTTTTTTTTCTCATTCTTATTTATTTTTATTTTTTAATTCCTTTTTTTTCTCATTCTACGATCTTAAACACACATTCATAAATACATATTTCTGAACTACAAACAAATCTAAATCATTAACTTAGACTTTTAAATAAATCTTTTTTTTTTTCAGATTTTCTATCCCTTAATGATTAATTATTAAAAGATGAAACATAAAAATAAATTAAACAAATGAGTGATTTTGTTTAATTTATTTTTATATTAAATTTCTTGCAGACTGTACCTTCACACAGTTGTTTCAGCCAAATTCAGAACTGGCCCCTCTTCAGATGGTTAACTGCAACACCAGATAGGAATTCTGAGTCTTCAACTGTATTCCCAGTATTTACTGCCTTCCAAAGTTGTACACATATCTCGCTTTGGTTAACTAAGTCTTTGGCCTGCCTTAGGAATTGAAATCGCAGGAGTCATTGGCCAAAATGTATTGAAAACAACTAGGAAGATCAGAAAAACAGTTCGCAGCAAATTAATACAATTTTAGAAGTCCTATCTCAAAGGATTGTGCCAAAATTTCTTCTTGGCTTAGCTTCGTGAATGAAGATACTATGAAGGGGACTGTCAGGCTGTCGAGTCCGATGCAAAACAAAAAAAAGTGCTGGGCATCACTCTGGAGTGTAAGACATATTTGCGGTCTCTTTGACGTACTATGATGTTATCTATAAGGTGCCAGCGTCTGGATTGAGGATTTATCCAGGTTGTCTGTCCTTCTGCTTTTCCCAAAATTTTATTAATGAATTATATCATAGTAATCATAAGAAACAAAAAAAACTAAATATTCAGGGTGTTCAAAAAGTTAAACTCATAAACAGTAAAATAAATTTTATAATAAAATATTTGCACTATACAATTTTTTATCAATAAACAGGTTTTATTTATTTACAAAATCACAAATTATCTTAAAGGAAATGCTGGAAATCTTGTCCATCGGCATTAAGACATTATCTACTACTGCACAGCAATTTTTCGGAAACCATGTATATATACAGAGTGTCCAAAAAGTTACTGTGCATCATGGGTATATAAAATTTATAAACTCAACAGGGAAATTTATTAAAAAAACATTTAGACAATACAATTTTTATCAACAAAAAGGTTTTATTTATTTACAGCATCACAGCTTATCTTAAAGGAAATGCTGGACATGTGGTTCATATGCATTAAAATATTTACTGTAGCATAGCAATTTTTGGACCATAAGATACATCTACCTGTATAATCGTCACCATATATATAATTTGTATACAACCTCTATAAAACAGCAAATAAATTTCCATTTTTTTCCAATTATAATTCTGTCATATCTTTTCCTCTTTTAACAGAATAAATGTTTAAAATCAAGGAGAGAGCTATTTATTCCAAAAGGTAAAAAGATTTTTCTTTGAGTTGCAATCTATTTCCAAGGCAGGTCAACCTATCAAAAAGTATTTTTGATCTCCTAGGTATTGAGAATATAAAAAGGGAGTGCGAGAGAAATGCCACCTACACAGCACGTATTTTTTTTTACCAATTGATATTTGCAACCGCCTTTAAGTATTTTGTTATTATATCATTCTTTTAGGTTAAAATAAAAAAAAGAAAATTTTAATAAACTAATGCCAGGAGGATAAATTAAGCTTAATGAAGTTATTTTATATTGCAGTGTTCCCTTGTGTATTGCAGTAGATTTGTTCCAAAAACAACAGCAAAAGATTTTCCGTGTAGTTTATAGCTTTTACAGTTGGTTCTGTTTCCAATTTTGTGCAGTTAAACCCAAGTATATGTTTATATTGGTGAAGCCACAAAAGAGGAGCTGCGAAGTGTCGAGGGAACACTGAACATAAGAAAAACTTTGCAGAGTTTGTTTTATCATTAAGGATATTTTGATAAAACAAATATACTTTGGTTATATCATAATTATTATTGAACAACTGGTTAAATGCTGTGAAGTCATAGTATAAGAGTTCAAACCACACCAGAACCATTTGGTTCACTTTTGGTTGCCTAAGGCGAATGGCTTTCACTAACCTACAGGTGTAACTCATCTAGGTAAAAAAAAAACAACAAACATGTATTTTAAAATCCAGGCAGATGTAGCTCATCAGTTCTGACAGAGAGCGCATCTAGGATGTATTTAGTTGGTCAAGCATAAACCAATGTTAGGTACAAGGCCAGTTTTATGTACTTATTATATCTCTGGGCTTTTTGGTATCAGAGTTACACTTAACCGAGAGAGTTACTGTCATTTAGTTGATGTATCTCCTCCATGCAGGTTTTTGGTATCCTTATACCTAGATGAGTTACTCTCCCAAGTTGATGAGCCTGATTTGCCTGTGGCAGCTGAAAATGAATGTAATGGTTTCAACTGGGATTTAAACTTGTGTAATGCGATTTCAGAATCCAAGCTTTACCATTGCTCCACCTTTGCAGCCAATGTAAGAGATGGAAACTTAGAAAGAACAAAGCTTCAGCCTGGTGTCTCTAATGATTGGTAACCTGTCATAGAGCCCATAAATATGGCCTTCTGTTGAATTTAAATGCTGCTATATTGTAGTTGGAAATGGTGGGGATGGGCCTAAACCCTAAGCTAGGAAAAAAACCCAAAAAAAACACCTTTTTTTCTATCTCCTCTTTTAATATAAAAAAAATAAAAGATCTACGTTCTTTAACCCAAACTACCCAGAAAATACCTACTATTTTGTCTGCATCATCATCTATAAAGAAAACCCCATTCATATTTCACACTAAATTCTCGTACTCTGGTTATCACTTACTTCAAACTGACTTTTGTACCTGCTGTTGCTAGAAAACTCTGGTCTAGATACGGTTTATCTACAATATGGACACAAAAACTGAAGTACCATCTGACATTTTCATTGTATTTTCCACTTAATGAACTGAATGTGACATTTAGATATGGTGGTTTAATTAGTACTAATCAGCCCAAATTATGTAGAATGCGAAGTATCAACACGGGGTGAGCCTGTAAGTAAAATGACTACCATAAGGTTTCATCTCCCCTTCCAAAATTGCCTGCACTGTGCAAGCAAGAGTCAAGCTGCACGAACTGAGCAATTCTCGTGAGACGGATGCTTTGCATAATGATTCCACAGATAGTAATAAAAGTTGATAATCAACAGTGGTGGACACACTTGATGTGAATTTAAACTATGAAGTGATAAAAGTCTTTCAGGAAAGTAACAGTGATTCAATCCTATTTCATCATTAACGGAATGGAAGATAAATATGGTGTGAATATAATTCTGATTCATGTCAAGAAAAATTTATAATGTAGACCACTAGGTTGAGTCAATACTTTTTTTTTTTTTTACTGACTGAAACTATTTTTCATTATTTAAAAGAGAAACAAGTGAAGCATGCATGGTTCTCTGTGAGTGCATAGTGAATGAAGCATAAAAAAAAGACAAGAGTCCCTCTCTGATAAATCGGGAGTTCAATAAAAATTCAAGCCATATATTCTAATTTACAAAGCTAGATTTTTTTTTTTTGTTTTGCTTACTAATTGGGATTTAGTAGGTCTTAAAATTTTTTAGTTTTTTTCAGTCAGTCAGAATTGAACCTGCAACCACGAAACAAGATCTAAATGAAACGAGCCAGAATGCACATTGCCTGCCTCACTCTGGATAAGTCAATAAAAAAAATGAAAGCAATCAAAAAGCTAAATACAAGAAACTAGTAAATCAAATTTAATCTCAAAATCATTATTGGATTTTCTACTCTTATCTTCAAGTTTTAGCCAATGCAGTCTTCTTCAGGTAATACTCAAACTTGAGGAACCTTCTCTTATCTGCAAACTTAACCTTCTATTTAATCCTGGGCCATACAGTTATCAAAATATTATCACCTATTTCAACCTATTTTAACCTGAATTCTTACTATTTCTGCCAGCAGTCAGAACTGAACCTCTAACTTCCAGAAAAATGTTACATAGGACCAATACACTATGCATCTTATTATATGGTAAGATAGAAGATCAAGTAAATTTCTGAATTCATATAATATATCAAACAAAAGACTGAAGAATGCACCAATCAAAGTCTTGTGAAGATAAGCATGAAGTGGTAACTACAATTCTGGATAACTTGAATAATTATTATTAAAACCAGTCTCATAATTTTATCTTACTTTAGAAAAGTTTTTTAAAATTTACTACTTAAAAGCGTTGAAACCATGAAAATTGCTGGATTGTCACAATGGCTGTATGCATTTTAGAATTTGTTAGTTTATTTAAACAAAGATAATTATTACCTTTGCCTGTTTAACTCTGTAAATATGCTTTTAAAGAGTTATAAATGAAATTTACTGAAAATTTTGCTTGGTAAAAAATTACCAGGTAGCATTTTCAGTTACTTTTTTTTTTTTAATATTTTCATAGGCCTTTTCAATTTATGTTCATTTATATTCATGATCTAATGCTGTTCAAGATAATGATAATAGCTCTGCAATGTTTTGGGGAATGATTCATGATTTTCTGGGATTTTTAGTACAAGAATCTACAAAAAATTTTTTTTTTTTTTTTTATAAACTGTTTGGTCCATAGTCCAATCATTGTTATATCAATTTTCTCCAACTCCACTTCTCAATTTTTTTTCTTATTTTTTTTTTTTTCTTTTACACAAATTCATTTTCTCCTCATTAGGGAGACTAAAACTCAAACTAGATGCGACTGTTTTTTTATTTAAAATGCTTATGACATAGTGGCCAAAGGAGACACTTAAGTATCATCAACTCATAATTTGGAGAAGGTGAAGTTAAAGAATACACACCTTGTTAATCCCCACTTATACACAAACCCATTTCACAGTCAGTTACTCATTCAAATACACTTAGTCGACATGAAAAGGCTGAATAATACACTTAAACAACAAAAGTAGCCCAAACAAGAACATTCTAGACTATTGTCTTTTTGCATTGTTCTAAACATAATTCATACTTTTCAAGATTTCTCTAGATTACTCCATGTTCAAAAAGTTACTGTGCACCCTTAATAATACCATTTTAAACTGGATTAGATTTAATATTAAATTGGCTTCACATTTAAATAAGAAACTTATTCTATGGAAATGTGCATTTGAAAAGACTGCTGCAGTTCATTTCAAAATAAACCAGACAATAAAAGTTGTACTTGATAACCGGCAAAAATCACCACTTTGTTATAATCATATTAATTTGCCTCAAAAGTCTGAGGAAACTGCTGGGTGGTACTTTTCACCAGATTTGAAAGCTTGCAGATTGATGGCAGAAAGTCTTGAAAGATGATCGTCTTTATTTTAAACAATTTTTGTTGTTTTTGTTATTACTTGGTAAGTAAAATTTCAAAGTGCTTACAAACTTTTGGGATGAACCTAATAGTACTTTTTAAGAGACCATGAAAATATTTTTAAAAATAATGTATTTATAAATGATATAAGTTGGCTCGTTGCTTTTGTGTAATGGCACATCAGTCTTTTTGGTGACCTAATGCCAAGCATAATGATTTTGAATAAATGTCTCTCTTACCTCAAATTGCTTTTTGAAGAACACTAGTTTCACTTTTTAACCCATAGCAGGAGGGAATAGAGGCATTCATAACTAGCCATGAGATATTAGAATAAATTTAATGAGAAAGACTAAAAATTAACAAAATAAAGATGGACTAAAGTTGTTTTTCTTTAAGCCCTTTTTTCTTTTTTTCACCAACATCCTGTAACAACCACAGGAAAACAAGATATATGTGATCTAATTTAAAAGTATGTAATAATATTCCAGAATATTATTGTCATTTCCATGTAAATTTTAAGATAATTTAATATAATATGAAAATCAGATTGTCAGGGTTTTATGAGACCATATATCCTGTAGCTCATGATAAAATAAAACCACAATAGTTATCTTTAAAAAAAAAAAAAAAACTTCAGACGACTAACATTTTCATATATACGGAACTGCCTTTGTATGTAATAGGCTTCCTTAATTACCTGAGTGGCAACTAACTGGTGCCTATGCAATACTTCTAGTGTATTTATAAAAAAGATTAAAAATCTATTAAACCACACTAGTTTCAGAAAGCACCTTTATATCTTTTCAAATGCAAATTTCTACAAAATTGAACAATGAATTCTATTTTGGGACAAACTTTACCCACTCTAAGTTTGACCTTGATATGAAATCAACTGATTTACAGAAATCAAGTAAATACGAATTTTAACCCAGTTCAAAATTATAAATGCACACTAACATTTTTTACTTTAACTTACATGCTTAATTCTACATATGAAAAACTTCAACAAAAATAAGTCATAATCTAACTTTATGAAATTCACATTAAATGAAAAATATCAAAAAGGGTTTGAAAAAAAAAGCAGGATAAATATACTATTTAAGATAAATCTTTGAAAAATAGAAAAAAATTGCCACATAAATTAATAAAAGCCTGTTATTCAAACACAAACATTAAATGAACAACACTATTTCAACTGCCCAACACAACATGACCAAGCATTTTGTGAAAATATGTCAAGTCCTGATTCAGAATATGATAAGGTGTGCTTGCAGAAGAATTAAAAAGCCACAGAAAAAAAAAAGTTATAAAAGTTATTTGAAGACATTTTACACCTCAGTAACTCAAAAAATAAAAGGTCACCATAAAATCAAAACTACAATTTTTCTAGGAACAGGATTTTTTTTTCTACTAACAATGATGCCAGTATATTTTTCTTTGTCTGATAATATTTATGACAATGTTCTAGACCAGTGAATCCCTAGTGGAGTCTACCTAGAGCCTAGTGTCAGATCATTTTTCTTAGTCTTGTACAATAAAAAGTATTTAAATCAAAGTTGACTTCCCCAATGTACCAATCATAATTATAGAAAAGAATTTAGGCTTCTTAACAAAAATAAATAAAATAATTAATTAAAAGCAAAACAATAATTGCATAGGAATAAAGAAAGTGTTCAAGAAATGTTTATATGGAATGAATTAAAAGGTCTTTTGTTATAAAATAAGAGACAAAGAAAAATTGGATAATTTGTTTTTAAAAATGTTTCCACTTATTCTAATTTTTATATATGGAATCTTTCAGCAGATATAACTTACTGACCTGTTCAGATGGATATATGTAGTTAGTTCAGCACGGACCTAAGTTAGTCACAAGGCCATTTTTATGTGCTCACTATAAATTTGGGCTTTTGTAATCAGTGTTGACCTTCATCTAGATGGGTTACACTAAGTTGTTAGATCTCATACACAAACATTTTTTAAATCAGTGTTATTTTTACACCTAGACACATTATTCTCCCAAATTAACTGCCCAAGGCAGCTGAAAACGAATGTTAAGGTTTTCACTGGGATTTGAACTTCTGTAATATGGTCCCTAAGTCCAAAACATTTACCAATGCACTATCCTCGCTGCCTGTTGTGTGGAGTTGGTGTCAACAATCCAATCTAAACAAACCCACACGGTAAGTTTCAACGGAATTTCAAATTCACAAGCTGTCCTCAAACATGCATGTATATTCTAGGGAGTCACTATTTAATTGCAAGAGTGAATTTAATAGCTAAAATGAATTCAAGCCCTCTTATAAGAGTGGTTCAACAACAAGATTATTTAAAAGTATTTGAGAAATATTCTAGGTTTTACAAAAGTTCCCAAATCTGATAAAATCACCTGAAATCAGCAAAAAGAGAAAAAAAAGAGGTTTAAAAAGAAATATCTAAAGAAGGCTAGAGACTACATCCACTCAAATGTTGTGCATTTAAGTTAAATTTTAACCATAAGATGAATATAATAGCTTATCATCAGAACCCTTAAGATGAAACTTGGTAATTGTGAAAAAAAAAAAAAAAGAATGAGGAAAAAGACCAAAAACACTAAAGGCAAGTGAAGACAATTTAAAAACATGTGAAAACTTACTAGAAATAGAATATATAACAAGAACATAAACACACATTACAGTACATGGAGGGTTTACTGAAAAACAAATGCCTGACAATAAAAATATATCACCTGTTAGATAAAGAATATACAAGAAAAATAAAACAAAAATTCAATTTCAATAAAAGATTGTAAAAAAAAACAAACTAACAATATGAATCACTTTACAATACCTTAGGAAAGTTGAAGGTTAATTCAATTGAAACAGAGTGAAACTAATAACAATAATCCGAATATTGTTTGTAAAATTTCTCATCTGAAGGATTCAGACTTAACATTTTTATTTGTTTTTGTTAACAAGTTTCTATGAACTTCTAAAGTCAACTTGACTAACTGCTCTGATTGGGGAAGTGACTACTTTCCAATAATATGTAATAGGAAATTATGAATATAACCTGGCAAAGATAGCAGCATTGTACAATTATGGAACAAACGTATGGACTTTAGACAAGAACTAAAATAGAAGTTTATTTTTGTCTTAAACATTATTATTGATTCCAAACTGGAATCATTTACAACACAAAACCAATTGCAATCTATCAATGTATTATTGACAAGATGAGTATTTTTGTTTGGAAGAAAAATAAGAAAAGTAGACATGATTTAACAAACACTATGTTCTTTTTTAATATCTAAAATTAAATGTTATTATAGTATGTTGTCACTCAATTAAACCTGGTAATGTGAAATCACAGACTCTTATATTCAATATATTTTACTATTACCAAATAGAACAAAAAAGAATCTTTATTTTCTTAATAAACAAGCATTGAAAACACCCTGTGTAATATTATCAGTTGGCATGGGTTAATGATAATGTATAAGATTCAGCTAGAAGATAACCAACCTGGGTAGTTTCCATTCGGACACTAATTTGGATCCATTCACTTAATACCAATTGATCTGGTATTTAGGGGAAAATTTGATTTAAGGCGTAAAATACACTATATTGTTCTCCCTACTTTGAGAAACTAGATTTGTAGCTTACAATGAAATCCCATAAAAAAGAGGAGAGACAAATGACACCTGCAAAGAGATTCTTGTGGTTTTATGGTATCCTTAAACACATAAAAAAGTCAACACAGATAGCTTCCAACCATTTTGTTTTTTAGAAAGAAAAAAAAGGTTCATTCTATTTAGAATCAGAATCATTCTACTTCTAATTCATCACTTTATTATTCTTAAGAATATTCAAAATCATAGATTCTAAGAAATGATATGCATTTATTTCTTATCTGAGTATAACAGCTTACTGACCTGTTCAGGTGGATCTGAGGCCAACGATTGGATTAACACAAATTCATGTGGTGAGTTTCAAGGAAATTTTGAATTTACAAGCAGTCCTCAAACCTAAATTTTGAATTTACAAGTAGTTTTTAAACCTTCATCTTAGTTACGGGGGCTCACTTTGTTTTTTGTTTCTGTTTTATGGCATATCAATCTTTTCAGGCTATTTACTGCAGAGAACTATCATTTTTAAGAAACCTTTGTTTTTTTGTCCGCACACAGTTTGTTTTTTTGATAACATAACATGGACTATTTAATCCATAGCTGGAAGGAATATAGGGATCTATATCTTTCCTAAGGATTATTAGCCCAAATATGAACGCAAACAGAACGACGGGGGTTCAAACAGATGTATTACGATTCGGAAGTCAGACTCTATCCACTGCTTCAAATGGACCTCCCAAGAGGTAAATGAGGATTGATAGGTTTCCCCAAATATTTCAGTCCAAATGTGAATGTGATTGAATGACTAGGATGCAAACAAGCAGTCTGCAATTCAAGAATCTGAACACCTAACCACTGCCTCCAGTGGCTTTCTTAACGAGTTTTTTGTTTGGTTTTCCTTCTTTAGCAGCAAATAAAATTGAAATAGAAGGCTGGTCCCTCTAAATATGCAAATTAAAAAATATACAAATATTCTATATATGCAAAAGTAAATTCTTTTAACACTAATTTCAAATAATGATATATGGAGACAAATTGACAACATAGTCAAATTACACATCATCCAATTTATAAAAAATTCAAATTATAGTTAACAAAAATAATTGACATGAGAGTATCAAATCGATTTATTTAATGTTTGTTGTTTCATTTCATAACATTTGGTTGGAGATTCTTTTAAAATTCAGAATCGAGAAAATACATTTTACATGAAAAAAATTTAAATAATGAAAATAAATAAAAGTAATAACAAAAGAAGTAAAAAGAATTCTACTCCTGTTGATTTCAAAATTTACACAAGTTTCTTTTTTTTATTATTATTATTTTTTTTTTTTAAATCAAGAGACCTCATTTTCTATACAATGATCAAAAGAACAGAAAAAAAAAAGGCGGGATAAAAAAAGTGTATAATTCATTCTAATTTCCTTTGGCAAGTGAGTAATGATTCAGTTTGTAAAACAAAATCAGGAAGGCAATCACTTCATCTTTTACAAACATCTAAAAAATAAATTAATACAAATCCAATTTCTTTTTTTTTTTTAAATCTTAAAATTCTTTTTAAAATGTAATAAATAAAAAGTATAAAAAAAATTATATACTGCACCACATGATTTTACTACTTTCTGAAGGTTTTTTTTTTTTAAGATAGGAAAAAGAACTAAAATTTTCTTTCCTATTTTTTTTTTTCAAACAATTCTTTGATGATAGTTTTGAAGGATTTTTTTTTTCTTTGTTTTTTTTTTTCTTTAAAGAATTTTGTTTATGAATCATGGTTACATCATATTTCCATCTCAATAGAATGTTTCTGAAAGTTTGTTGGGCTAAACTCCTTTTCTTCCCTCCAATACAAAAATATTAAAATTTATTAAATAGAATAAACTAAAAGATTAAATCCTATCATCATTATTTTTCTTGCTTTTGGTTTATTAAAAAGAGGAGCCAAGTAAATGCGTTATGGTTGATATTTTAATTTAAGGAAAAAAAAGATTCTACTCATTAACATTCCTTAATGCTGAAAATTTTAAGCAACTTCTTAAATAAACGTGATTGGCTTGCCTAGCTCTTTATTATTTTTGAAGTATTTTGTATGTGTGTGTATTTGTATATTTGCATATATGTGTTCATGGAAAAGTATGTGCATCCATATGTTCATATATGGGCACAATGTAGGCATACATGCATGTATAAATGATATATTGACTTGGTCAAGCACAAACCCAAGTTAGACACAAGGCCCATTTTATATGCTCATTGTAAAGCATATAATATAACCCAAGTTAGGCACAAGGCCAATTTTACATGCTCATTATTTCCTTGGGCTTTTTGTAACCAGTGTTACCCTTCACCTAGATGAGTTACACTTTGAGTTATCAGGTCTCATCCACCCAAGTTTTTGTAATCATTGTTATTCTTTACTGGGGTTACTCTACTGAGTTTACAGGGTTCATCTGCCAGAGACAGCTGAAAGTGAATGTGATGGTTTTGACTGGGATTTGAACAGTAACACGATTCCAGAGTCCAAGCTTTTACCAGTGGTCCACCTTAGCTGCTAATATATGTATAAAGAAATTGGTTTCCTCTACCTTTATTAGTAATGAAAATGTTTTTTTTATTCAGTTTTGCCTGGTTTGAAATGTGTTTTTGCTTGAACAATGGAGACTTAATTTTACATTACAAATGGCTCCAATGCAGCCAGATATTTGTCAAGGTTGGTTGACTTCCCTGAGGCAAGGGAGAACAATATAGCCTGTATTACAGCTTTTAATAAAGCCTATATTACACCCTTGGACTCATGGCTAAATATTAGTTCAATTGATATTACTGCTTAGGAATTTAACTCAAATTATTACCCTGAGAGTACAAATAACCCTAAAATGCCCAATTTAAAAAAACATCCTTGAACCAAACCTTGAAAATATAATCTAGACCTTCATCTTGTGAGCTTGCATTTGGAAACTCACTTTTCAAGCTTTGTTGGTTGTGGATGGGAAGGGATAATAACTTTGTCACAAAGACAATATGATATATATTTGGTCAAACACCAACCCAAGTTTGGCACAAGGCTATTTTTATGTGCCCTGTATACCTGGGCTTTTTGCCCTTCAACTAGATGAGCTGCTCTCCCAAGTTAATGAGTCCCATCTTCCTGAGGCAACTTAAAATAAATGCAATGGTTTTGAACTCGCATACCACGATTCCAGAGTCCAAGCTTTTACCAATGCTTCATCCTCGTGGCCCAAACAAACAAAAGCCATATATTCAAATACATACAATTTGTTGACCAAATCTGATTTAGATGATGCATTTTTTATAGATAAATAGTTTGTAAAGAGAATTTTATTGATACAATTTTTTATAAAGAGATAATTTCTAGAAACTTGCAAAAGCAACACAAATTAAAAAGTAAAATAAAAAAAGATTTCAACAAATATCAAAATGTAAAAAAAGAAACAAGAAAGAAACAATGATTCTATATATGACAGAATTTATGCTAGATTTTCCTAAATTTGTCAAATGCATTAATTTATCACCATGTTGATTTAAGGGCAAAATAACTAATTGCCACATAAGAAGTCAATAAAAATAGTAAACATGAAAATGTTATTCATAGTTGTTGTTCAGAAGAAAGTGAGTGGTCAACAGTTACTAATTGAAAGTACTAAGTTACTAACAAAATATGCATCTTATGTACAATTATCACTCCTAATGTTTTACCATCAAACTGGTTTTGTGATATTGATTACAGAGTAGCACAATGCCTATGCTAGTCAATATTGAGATGGTTAGGGTGTGTGAGACCAAATACCTATGGAAAGTCATGTAGTACTAGGGTGCTCCAATTTTCTTTAATTTCCTGATACTAAAACCAGCAGGCTCAAGTTAGGCACAAGGCCAAATTTAGGTGCTCATTATATTCTTGGCCTTTTGTAATCAGTTTTACCTATCACCTAGATGAGTTACTCTGTGTTGACGGGTTTCATCTACTTGGGTTTTTGGAGTGTTATCCTTACACCTAGAGGAGCTACTTTCCAGAGTTAATGAGTTTCATCTGCCCAAGGCAACTAAAGGTAAATGTGATGGTTTAGACTGGAATTTGAACTCTTGACTTACAATTCCAGAGTCCAAGCACTACTGCTCCACCCTGGCTGCTCAGGTTTAATTTATAAAGGAGATGTTGCAGAGTTATTTGTTGTGATTGCTCAAGCACTATCAGCAAATAACCTTTGAAGGACAAGAGGTGACCATTTTGAGTTGGGTCATCATCTTGAGTTGGGTCCTAGCACTGGCATAGCAACAGTTTTTGCCGATTAAAACAATACTATTACGCTTATAAAACAAACTGCAACCTTAAAAACTCATTTTGGTTATAAAATTTCTGATTTTTTGTTAGTTTTTTACTATTTCTTTTCTAATATCTATATTTACATCCTAAAATGCCACCCCCTGGCATGAGCTGCCGGGGGCGGACCAGCCCCTCCACTCCTCCCTTCCTATGCCACTGGGTCCTAGGAAAAAAAAAATCAAGTTCATGTGTCAACTATGAAGAAATAACTTCAAAGAAATGGTATATTGACATGCACATGCAACATCTGCACCATTAGAAAATCAGGACCCGGTGTCACTATTGAGAAATGGCATGGATTACATAATGTACATTGGCTTGGATGATATATGATATAATGTATTGGACACATGAAAAGCCAGGCACTTTACAAAAGTGCACCAGACCTGTAATACCCTATTGCTCTCATTAGAAACTGAAATGTATAAATATTTCTGGTACTGTTCTGTTCAATAAATATTTCAAACTATTTATTTCTCTATGTATCTGTTTCTCACAACAGACATTAACTAATTTGCTTGTAAGGAAGAACAGTTTCAAGTAACAAGACATAAAAAAAAACTTATTCCTCACAAAAAATAACAACCACCTTCAAAAAGAAAACAAACAAAAGAACAAAAAAAAAACATGAACAAGCAAAAACTATAAAACAAGTAAACTAGGTAGAGAAATTAAAACAGTTTTCAACATTGAATGTCCTAATAAGAGTCGATATGCTGGTTAAATGAATGAATCAATCAATCATTTAGAAACTGCTAATCTGCTATAACCATCAGTCTGACAATGACAAGTATGTCCACTAATTTAAAATATGTATTCCTTTCCAAACACAGGTTCTTAATCAAGCAAAATTGACAAATGTTTTACTAATTATAAATCATGCTTTTTTTAAACTAGCACAAACAGGACATTTTCTTTAAGTGTCCTACTTGTATTTTAGAAATCCTGATTTCCCTTTGTGGATTGTTTATTTTAAGTGACACTTTAGTTTAGCTATTTAAGTTAAAAACACTTAAGAGAGGGGATGAAATGCTTTTTTCAAGTCTCTTTAAATAAAAACTGAACATGTGAAATTTTACCAATACTGCGAAAAAATAATTAAAATATCTCGTCAGGTATTTTTATGTTACAGTTTGTAGAATATAATATTGATCCTAGAACTTGAATTGGTTATGTCATCTCATGAAGCAGAGGGTTAAGAGTACTTAAAGATATTTGTTTACTTTCTCTAACACGCTTTTTGTTTCGTTTTTTGTTGTTTTTTTTTTGTTTTTTTCTAAGTAGATTATTGACCTACTGTATAACCCCTAATGTTTAGTATTTCTGATTGGAGTATTACTATGAGAAATACCAACTAAGGCTAATTAGCTTCACCTACAAGGGACATGTTTTAAAATCTCTATTGCCTTTAACCTAGATGATATCTTCAGGTGGCAGGGACCCATTTGTCTGACTTTAATTTTTGTTAATTTTTCACTAAAAATTTTCATTCAATGGCAAATGATAGAACATTTTCATTCAATTTGATAATTCTGGGAACATTTTAGAGCCACAGGTTTCTATTACTTTTTCAAAGTTTACACACAAGAACGTGGAATTTCATTTGTCATTTTAACTTTTTTTTTTTTTTTTCTAAATTAACCTATGGAAAAAAAAAGAATCATTCTTAATATCTCAAACAAAATACAGTTTCATTTAAGTAAATGATGGTTTTTGTTAAATTCAAGCTTATAATAGATGTTCTTAAGCCTATGACAATTATTTCCTAGTTATTGATTCCATCTTTATGCTTGGCTTCCTTGTGTTCTTTCTTAATATATATTTCTTTAATTATACAATATTCTAGTGCTCTTTTCAATATCATTTTTAGCCATAAAAATTATATGGAATACTTCCATAAATAAATTATAGTCAATCAAAGTAAGATTGTTATTGTTTACAAAGCAGGTTAGACTGTTATTGTTAATTTAAATTTCTTGAAAATGGTAATCTAAATAAGTCCAATTTAAATTCAACATTCATACCCAGAGCAGCTGAAAGTTAAATAATTGAATAATATAAATCTTAGTAAAGTTTTAATGAAATCTTTACTGAGGAAAAATAAACTAAGTTTAGGAAGGCCATTTAACTACTGTATGTACATAATTATATGAAATGTATTCCCTCAAACTACAATATATCCTTATTTATTCACCACAACAGGTGATAGCTTTTACCTTTATATACTTTTCTTTTCAAATCTCAATTACATAAAAGAAAACCTACTATTATTCTCAGTTATGTTCTCTTCTAAAAAGTTTGACCTGGAATAGATTACAAACATTGACCCACTTTTGAATTTTGTTTTGGTGTCATACAGCAGATAAATCTTTCTGGCCATGATAACTGAGGTAAAACAAAATAATCCATAAAAGTTTTCCATTTAATGACCCTGTCCTTAGAATTGTTCTTTATAACATTTTATATTACAATCTTACACTCAATGTATACCATGAACAATTTCTCTTGGTAGTATATTATCTCTTTTGATCATAAAGTATTTAAAAGCTTTTGATATGGCCCAATGAAGACTGGTTTATAAAATACATATCCTGAACATTTAATGGACTATTTAAAACAAAGTTTTTTTTTCTTTTCTATTGCCACACACACAACTATGTGTTGTCACAGTAAATCAAAATTATTTAGGTCTTTAGCGCAATATAAAGAGTAATGATTAAGAAAGTTTTATCGAAAAATTATTTGTTTAAATAAATTTTTAAATAAAAGAATTTTGAAAATTAAAATATGTCATTTTTTTTTTAAATTCTTTAACACTTGTGTTAAATAAAGTATGTAATGATTTTACTGTCAAAAAATGTTTTAAATGCAATTATTTGAAATTCTCTTAAAACCTTTTTTTTATGGATTAAAAAAAAAACATTTTAGTAATTAGCTGGAAATATTTTTGTTGATTTTTTTTTCATCTGAAAATTTTTTTCATAAACTTAGATTTAAAAAAATTTTTTTTTATCTGAAAATACCCACATAAATTAAAAGTTTTCATTTCATCTTTTTTTTCTTTTTAAATTCAAAATATTTATTTGATGCATCAACATCTCTTAGGTACAAAAGCACTTTCCCTGATAAACAAAAAGAAGCAATGGAATGCCCAGTTGTAATCCGCTTCAGAAGGATATAACATAATCCATTTACAAATTTAAAAATCAAATAGAAAGACAAAAAAATCAGGCTGAATCAAAACAAAAAATATATCTTGTAATATTATTGCTGTCATGGTATCAGAATTCACTTGTGTTTGTTAGCAATGAGAATCTACATTTGAAAGCAATGCCAGACACTTTCAAAAATAAAAAGAATTTATGCAGTATCCATCTTTTACATGGACTACAAAAGAATTACATAAAAAAAAATAAAAAAGAATGAAGTAATCCATACCTGAGAAAAGAATTCCAAAAGGTTTGTACTGAATGTTTTCAGATTGCAGTTTTAGTTCAGTGTCCAACTGAATCTTACTCTTTCATAACTAGTCAATATTGTCATAGCAAATATGCCATGGCAACTATTCCAGTCATCAAACAAGTCCATGTCGTGGAAAAAGTCAATGAAACTCTTTTTGTTGTCTCTAGAAAACACGGACTTCCAAAAAACATGGACAACCTCAAGATTTTTGTTAGTATAAATAAAAAAAAATAAAGTGTTTAAATGAATGAATAAATAAAAAGAAAATGAATGCAGGTTGCAAAATTTAAAATAGAAACAGATTTTTTTTTTCTGAAAATTTATCTTGTGAAATCTGTGCTGATGAAATGAATTACACTAACTTTCTTTCTAATTACCTTTTCTTAGATAAGAGTTGGGAAAAAATTATTGATTAAATCCTAATTATTAATGTATTTTTCTTACCAAGATGCAAAACGCTAATCACAATTGAACACATTATGACAATACAAAACCTTAAGCAAAACAAGAAAAAAAATACTTAAATAAAACAAACCTAAAAAAAAACCTTCAAACCAACAAACTCAGATAAAATATACCAATTCCATTTCATGGAAACTAATTTCTACAAAAAAACATATATATAAAAGACTTACATGAACATTTAATAAAAATCCAAAACCAAGACAAAATATTTTGGCATAAAATGATTTATCAGGAGTTGACATGCTGTTAATAATCTAAAAACTATGTCATAAATATGAAGCTGGCTCGGGCAGATGGGGCTCATTAACTCAGGAGAGCGGCTCACCTAGGTGAAGGGTAACACCGAATGTAAAAAGCCTGGGTAAGAGCACATAAAAACGGCCTAGTGCCAAACTTGGGTTGGTGCTCACCAAGTAAATATAATAAATAAGGAAGAATACAGTAAAAATTGAGACCAAATGCCATTAAACAATGTTCCTTGCCTTTACAACTTACTGTAAACCATTTTACATTCATTCCTTTATATATTCTTCAACATTCCCAACCAAACAGAGTAAGCGTGATAATATCCAACTAAATAATGTATCTAGGAATCTGATGAAATAATAGAATAAAAAAATGAATGAAGGGCAGACAGAGAGAGAGAGAAAGAAAGGGAAGAAAGAAAGGAGAGAGAGAGAGAGAGAGAGAGAGAGATACAAATGCATAAAGAGAGAGAAAGAGTAAAAAGAAGAAAGGTTTAGAGAAAGTTGGAATATCCAGAAGTTGGAATCAGAAGAAATCAATAAAGTTACCTCATGGATCAAAGAGCAATTATAAAACATCTATTTCACTATCCTCTCTAACAATTCTCATGTGTGTATGTACTTTTATATATATATATATATATATACACGCACACACATACACACACATGTATATACATACACAGACATAATTATTGCTAAATGAAGGTACATTATTTATTTAATAATCATTATTATTTTATGTCTGATTTTTTGTAATATTCATCATTTTTTTATATTTTGGGGTTAATTTTGAATTAATCAATTTTCTTATTTATTTGTAGATTGAATTTTTTTTCTTTTTATAAATTTCTTTATCTCATTCAGCCATGTGAGTGAGTGAGCAAAATTGTGGTGGCTGCATTTATTTACCAATCAGCTTTATTGTTGTTTTCTGAAAGCATACTTCTTCCATTTGTCATTATTACATTTAAATTTCATATTCTTCATTAGATTAATAGACCAGAGGGATACAGATTTTTGTCATATCAATTAAGTTAAGCAACAATATGTCAGGTCAATACTTGACTTGGGTGGCAGTATTTTTATTTGATAATGTGGTTACTAGATTGGAATAGAGTTAAAGTTTATTCATTAATAGTTACAGATCTTATTTTTAACATTTTCAGAGTTTTTTTTTTCACTATTAAAGTGACATCTCTCTATCAGAGGAATGGTTTATACTTAACTACTTGGCCATTTTCAGGTCTTGAGACTTGAAATTTAATACATGGCATATTCTGACCTGTGCAACAAAATGAATTTAGTTTTGAGACATAAAAAATAGCTACTAAGGGGTCAAACTTTAAAAATTGGATTGTTGGTAGCCCATAACATCCTCCATGTACCTATGAAAGATAAAGACAATAGTCTACAATAAAAAAAAAAATAATAATAATAGATATAAGTTTTTGTATATTGAACTTATTTACCTCTCTACTACAAAAAGTACCTAAAAGTAATAGAATGTACAACTCATAAAAGGAAGTTGTCTTGTCTATTTATCTTTTATCTTCTTAATTTCAGAATAAATCAATGATTTTCATCATTCAACATACAAAAAGATATTTTTTTAGAAATGATCTATTGAACTTCATTTAGTGTAAGGCCACAATGTAGTCATCCAGAGGCTTTTTACATTATCAAGTTGGCTGGCAGGTGAATGATATTTTGTTGTTTTGATTTTTTTGTTAAGTTGTAAAAAACATGTTTAGTCAAGCAAAGAAACTTAGTTTAAAATTGTATAATTAAAATTTAGATTATTATAAATAAATTAAGGAAACTTTTTTTTTTTTTTTTTTAGAAAATTATTTGAAAAAGTAGAGGTTGAAAAATGAAATATTGACAAAGGTTTTTTAATTGAGATTTTTTTATCAAACCTCTTAACCAGCAATAAAGATTTAACTAGTCTTACCTAAATTTTATTTTGAAGCTAAGGGAAAAATATCTTGTAAAAAATTTCTTTTTCATATAAACCCCAAAAGAGGGGTTCACTTGTCCTTTCTTAACTGACATTATTAATGTTATACAATGAACACAGTTTTTATCAGAAAACTTGTTAGTTAAGGGGTTTTAAGAAAAATATTTTGGAGAAAAAAAAACGATTTTAATTTTTGAGGTGAAAAAAAATTAGTAGAAAAAATTAAGAATAAAATAGAAATAAAGATAAAGGACATTTAAGAATAATAAATTCTAAGTTTTTTTTTAAAAACTCTAGCCTTTTCCTTTCTTTCTTTCTAGGAGTTACCACTGCAAATTTTGTTACCACTTTTTTTTCCTTATAAAATCCATCAGATATTTTAGTTAAATATCTGATCAAGGATATTTTCTCCCTACTTTAACTTGTTTGTTTGGGTTTTTCCCTTTTAATATCAAGCCCACTCCTTGTGCATTCCTTAAAGAGAAATGAAATTTAGTCTGGTATGGGGAAGTGTGTTTTATAAAGCAAAGACATTCTTGGAGTGAAATTTTAAATAGGTAACATTATTACTTAATGCTACTCATTCAGAAAATTGTCTTCCTTTTGTACCTGACAAGTGGCGTTTAAGTAGTCAGTCAAGGATGGTTTTCAAAATAAAGCATCTCTTTTCTATCACAAACAGATTTTGTATTCATTTAATTTAAAATTAATACACCTGATGAAATCGTTTACTAAGATTCTTAAATTAGCTAAAACTATTTTCTGCAAAAGACAAAGGAAGTAAGGGAAAGAAATAACTTTATTGCAACAAGCAGAAAAGGCAATAAATTATTTAGTAACTAAAAATTGTAACTACAAGAATAATTATATTCTATAGAGACCAAACTAACTACTTTTCAGCTCTTGTATTTATTTTAAATTTCATTGTTGTTTAAAAACAAAGACCTTTAAGATTATATGTTTCAGTTGTTTAAGAAAAAAAATATCTATGCTGTTTAAAAAAAAACCCAAAAAGTATGGATCTTTTATGAAGAACAGATTTTTAGAAGCTACATTTAAACAAATTTGGTTTTGTTAAAAAATAAATAAATCAATGAATGAATGAATGAATGAATGAATGAATGAAGGATTAGATAAAAAATAAATAAAAAATAGAATAAAAACAAATGAAAACAAAATGTGTCTTTAGAAAGAAATTCTTACAAGTAATATGAAGAAGAGTCATGTGGATAAGTGTCTATTCTTAACTCGTCATATGCAGGTTCAAATCCCAGCAATCACATTAAATTCATCTCTCTTATCACTTTCCTCTAAAGTCTTAATCTTCCCTTTCTAACTTGATATATTTTTGGCAATTCACTTCCTTTCAGTATTATGGGTAATAATTTTGAATTGGATTTCAGTAAAATATCAAATTTTATTTATATTAATTGATATGTAAAATAAAGGCTTAAAGAAGAAAAAAATGTAACAGGTTTAGTAAAATATTATTTTTGACAATTTTTTTACTTTAATTTTTTTTAAGAGGGCATCGTAAGTACAAGTCATCAATATCCTTTTTAAGCGAGGACTGGCTATAAAGGGTTTCATAACTCACCCAAGGACACTAGCCTGAATGTAAAAATATACGAACAATTAAGATTTGAACTCACATAACACAATTGCAAAGTTTAAGTGCTTATCCACTACTGTATTATTTGGACTTCTCTCCTTTAACATTTTTAGATAAAAGAGAATTACTCAAAGGACTTTACCATCAATCAGGAGATTAGAATACTTAATATACACACTTATGAGCTATAATAAATCAAAATCAAGGGGCGATTGACATGGCCCAGTGGATAGGCAATCGGATTTCGGAACTGTGGTACCCGGGTTCAAATCCAAGTTGTTCCATCTATGTTGACATGTCGACTAATACCCTTAAGAAAGGTATGAATCCTCATCTTCCCTCCAGCTAGTGATTAAATAGTGTAACTTGTGTTATTAAAAAAAACTATGTGTATAAAAATAACATTTATCATAAGTAATTGTTCTTGTCACTAAAATAACCTAAAGAGGTTGATATGCTGTTAAACACAAAACATATCGTAAAGAAATTATACACCTTCTACAATACAGGCAATATCTGAGGTTAAGATTTATAGGTTATTTCTAGATAAACTGGTTTGAATTTTAATTCAATAAAGTGTGGGTTGTTTTATTTTATATTTTTTTAGCAAATGTTTATATAGTACACCTTACTTATCAATACAAAATATTATAGAATTAAACTGATACTAGACTGGTTTTCTATCAACAGTCTATTAAAATGATAACAATGAACATGAAGAGAAAAATCTGTACAGTAATTTTAACTCTTATGATTATGCAAAACCTGTTTCAAGCAATGAAAAATAGGATACTATTTTTATTTCTACTTTAAATGTTTATCTAGCATGAATAATAGGTAGGAATAAAATATCATTTTAATCAAATTTATATAGGTTAAAATAGTTTTAAAATGATTTTTAATTGGCTTCAACAGGTAAGATAATTAAATTCTGTTGGCGCAAAATAATTAAATTCTGTTTATATCAAAATGATTTAAATCTATCATAAGAGAATTATTTGCTTTCTGAAATCCTTAATATGAGGCTTGATGATTTGTGTTTCTTGTTTTCAAGTTAGTTAATAAAAGGTTTCATTTTTTTTAAAGACTATAGGACTAAATTCCATTGTAGATAAAGAGATAAGAAAACATGTAATTTCAATAGATAATGATAATAATTAAAAAATACTTTAAACACCTATTGCTAAATAATCCCTTTCCAAAATAGCCTGTAAAGGTTAAGCTATTTTCTAAAAATCTCTATGAACAAATAATGAAATTAACTATATGAGCATAGTGATTTAAGACAAATCCCCAGTTTTTATTGTTTGTTAGTGTGTTTGTTTTGTTTTTTCTATTATATGCCAATATTTTTCATTCCTCACCAAAAAAAAAAACTAAATTTTGGGTGCTGGTTCTTATAAGCCTAGTGAGGGATAAAGGATAGCAAATGAAAATATCTTACTATTTTTAATAAATACCATTATTCATTGGAATTGCAAGTTTTCCTCCTTTAACATTTCATTTTGTTTGTACAATTCACAATGTTCTAAAAAAAAATAAAAAAAATAAACAAACTTTGTTTTTTTTAAACAAAGCAGTTCTTAAATAATCAAAAAAATTATATCAAAAGTGAAATGGTTTGAAAAATACATCATTTCAATCCAAAACGTTGAGACCATTTCCAACAAATTTAAGAATAAAATTAGATTAGAACTCAAATAGTTTGGACTTTTAAGAAGTCTAAAGTAGTGGAGGATTCCAAAATAATGGAGAAATACTAAATTTAGGTTTATATATGTTTATTGTTAATAAAGAATTTAACTTGTTTTTCAGACTTTTTCTTAGTCTTGGTAATTTTATGTTTTCTTACACAACGTTTCAGCCTAGTGACCCTCAGGCCTTCTTCAGGTGTTTTAATTGCAACTTTAGATAGGGATGCTGACTAATGTCATAGAATCCCCAGTAATCACAGTCTTCTATAGTTGTTGTCTTTCGAACCTCATTTAATGTGACCAGTTAACCCTTAAAATTCCTAAAAAACAGTTAATTTCTTTATTATGATAGCTCATCTCAAAATAAAAATAATAAATGTTTATTGTTGTTCAAATAAAAGACATAAGATTTCTAAGTTTAATGTTAATTTAAAAAATGTTAATATGATAATACATTAGAAACGAGGAGTATCGAATTTAAAATAATAATTCAGATGTAAATACTATTGCATTTATACACTAAAGAAAAGTGGACAGTAGGAAATAATGTAAACCAATATTTTGTTAACTAACCTTTCATTGTGACTTTTAGCATTAGTTTACATCCATAGAATTAGTATTGAAGATAGAGTGAAACCATGGGTAGGTACAAATAGCAAATGTATCCTTTTTACTCTGTCCAAAGCAATGGAGGAAATTAAAATATTAAAAGACCAAAACTATTGGCACAGTATAATGAATATTTAAACTTTTGCATAAGACGTGAAAGAATTCACTTTGAAATACATTCACAAAATTTTACAATAAATCTTTTATAAAAAAAAACAACTTAGAAACAGAAATTCTTAAAACCTTTTGTTAACTATTTTTCATACAATTATTTAGAAACATTAAATGGTACTATATTTTAAGATTCAGTTACATTTTTTTTGTTTTCCTATGAAAACTTTGAGTGTGTGTGTATATGTGGAGAGTGAGTGAGTTAATGTACAAATTGAAGGATTAGAAATTCATTAACAAAAAAGATCATTGACAATTTACATAAAGACAGATTTATGCTACGAAAATCAGTTTCATCAACAAAGGGACTAAATTTAAGTAGATAGATAGCCATACAGATTTTAAAAAACAACTTATAATTTTAAAAAGGTATATTATACAAACAAAGTACCTTGGAAACTCTTAGCAAGTAATGGTTAAATGGGAAATAATCTACAATCCGATATTAAATGATTAGTAAAAAGTCTTTTGTGAACATTCCTGAATTCACCCAGAAAGACCAGAAGAATGGTTGGTGTGTACACCAGGAAAAATACTAATAAAAATGGAATCAATCGAAAAACTTGTTAATTCAAACTTAATCATTAAAAAAAAAAAGTTGATAAACCCTATCTATTTATCTATATGTATATACATAGATACACACATACATACACAATTCTATTTTTCCCCTTGATAACTATCTAAATAGGTAGAAGATATTTAGAATCAGACTTAAATTTTTTTTTCTATTGACATTCTGCCAGGTTGAAGCTTCTTATAGAGACTGGCTACATTCCAAAAGAAAGGAGTCTAGAGTGTCCAAGATTGTAAGCTTATGGCCACACAGAAGTGATTCCCAGAAGCTATACCTTGCCAAATAATGACCTGCAAACTAAAATAGTTTGCCACCATTATAAATACAATGCCAAAATATATACAAGCAGCATTTAAACATTAAATAAATTCTTTACCCAAGTGTAATATGTAGTTACAAATGTTCTGTGAATATATAAATCATAGAATTCAAAAGATGCATAGTAATTTTTAGAATGTATTGTATTACTCTGAAAGTTTTATGGTTAGGTTTATTTAGAAATAAAGTGCTACACCAGGTTGTTTAAGTGCAATTTTTATGAAAATAAAAGAATGAAATCTACACAATCTTTTCTTCAAAATTGAACAATAAAACTATCCAGTCTTAAAATGAAAATTGAAGATATTAGTAGCAAGAGAATTCACAGAGTGTTTTAAAAAAAAATTGAAATGTTATTTATCTTTGTATTTATAATTTTGTTGATCATTTTTAACAATATTCATGCCTGATTCCTGATTTTTCAGAAGTCAAGACTCAGTTTTTCATAATTATTTATTTAAAACATTTGTGTTTTAGAACACAATCATTGTTTTTATTTACAGGGACTTATTGAATACACTTTGTATTTATTGCAGCATGTATATATATTTAGGCTGCATTTTGTTCGTTTATACAAATTTGATTTTAAAAAAAAAAAAAAGATATCTATTTACATTTTTTTTCTGATGGTAGTCTTGATGTCAAGCTTAAGGTTTTTTAATAATGCAGAGAATATAGAAACAAAAGAAAAAGAATTCATTATTTCTTTACCATAATGTTAATAATAATAATAATAATAAATAAGGTAAAATAATTCAGCTAATTGTTGTGCCCCTAATTAAGAGTTAACAATTAAAAGGTTAAGAGTTCTAATGCCAATGAGAGTGGTTAGACTGCGCATGTGCTTTTTGCCCAGATGCCAAAATGGCTGGCTTAGGTAGACTAGGCGAGTCCATGTTATGTTAGAAATAGATCCATTTTTTGTTAGAAATAGGAGTGTTAACTATTCCAGAATACTAATCAATACTTGGTGAGTAGCTGCATAAGAAAGTGGTGTGCATCTTCTCCAGTGCTTCACCTTTTTAATTTTTCAAAGATTGAATTCTTTAGCCAATAAAAATAAAAATGCTATTTTGGGGTAAATTGATTCTTTTAACTAATTATGAAAATATGCAGAGACAAACTATTCACTTAAAATAACTTGTTTATTATTGAAATATATGAAGTAAGTTTTGATATTTATTTTCATTCAAAAGGCATATTGGTAGAAAACTTAGAGAAGTTACAAATGAAGAAGAAATTAGAATCCAAATTACCTTTAATAAAGAAAAAAAGTGGTGTCCAGTAACAAAACTTAAATTCTTAGATGGAAATTTATAGAAATTCAATAAAGAAAAAAAACTAATCAAATTTAAATTAAAAGTTAATTTTGTCATCAATCTATCAATCATCTATAAAAATGATAATGATATATTACCGCCAATTTTGACATACGAGTCTTCTGAAACCAAGTATAGTCTTCAGACCATTACGCAGACTGTTTATAGTGGTGAATGCTTGTGTATCACCATCCACACTTTTATATATTATATTTATTTATCATTCAGTATTTTTAGTCAACGGTTGATTATTCAACCGTACGTGATTAAATGCGGAGGAAATAGACAAAAATATAATCATTTCTTCAAAATTTAGATTCTTTAAATTTACATTGAAGTTACGTAAACCCCTATTCAGAATTGTATTAATTAGTCCACTATCAAACTCCACAAGTGTTGTGTGACTCACATAACTTTTGCATATATGACAACGTAATTTGCGCATGTATATAGTCCATATATAAATAAACAATTTTGTTTCGTTTCCATAACTGTAACAGTGCTCAAACTGCTCATGACAATGCAGATGTTCAGTTCTATACTGTTCTATACTACATTAGGCCTAGTTTTAACTTTTAGTTCTGAATCAAATATTAAATATTTTTAGATCTAATTTCCTGAAATCACCTGATTAAAGTAAGTGATTCTTTAGAGTTTCTTATCTCTACGTTTGTCTTAGACTCTTGATCTAGGGCTAGATCTTGACCTAGGCCAGTGATGGGATTCAGCTGGTTTGGCACCAGTTTGTTGGAACATGTTCTTAAAAAATTTGAATCCCACCACTGATCATGAATTCTTCAGACAGTATATATAGAAAAATCAAAATGGAATAATGAATATGTAAACATATATGAACTTTTCTGTGTAGAAACAAGTGTGTGTTTTCTGAATAAATCCCCATTCTCATATTTCCACATATATTCTTTGCTTTGTTTAGATTTTTATTAATTACAATAATTATAAGAACTTGTTGGATATGTGAAAAGTTTCATGCCTATGTCCAAGAAGGTTTAACTCTGGCCTTGACTTTTAAATTGTTTTGCTTTTTTTTGAATTAATGACTGTTAAAAGAAAGCATTAACTTATGCTTTCTTTATTGAGCTTTCTAATTCTTCTAGAAAAGCTGATATTTAACACCAATTAAAAAAAAAAAAACTTTATCATCAGCGGTCAATCATGGTCGAGTATGACTGCCCTCCGTCTTGGTTCCTGCCAACACTTTCAAGAGGACGCCTGCACGTGATGTCGAAGCATGGGAAGACTGATGCACCAGCAGTCACCACATGGCCTTCATCCGCCTTTAGTGCCATTGTAGACATCATCCACCACTATTTAACCCATAGCTGGAGGGAAGATTGGGCTTCATACCTTTCCCAAGGGTATTAGTCAACATGTCAAAGTAGACGGAACAACTTTGATTCGATCCCGCGTAGTATGGTTTTGAAGTCCGATTGTCTATCCACTGAGCCACATCAAGCCCCTACAAACTTTATAAGCAATAATAAATAACAAAAAATAAATTCATTTTATTATAAGCAAACATTCTGTACAATCCTTAAAGTTATGATGGCAAATAAACTATATATACTGATATATACTACTAGTTCACAATGTTCATTGGAACTATTTTAGTTTAGTTTGACTTGAACAAATAATTTAGATCAGCTTACATTTGTTAAAGAGAGAGATTTTAAAAAAGATGGAAATCTATTTTCTAAATGAAACCATTTAAAGAAAAACAAAGACAAGATAAAATAAAACAAAAACAACCAAATAATTTCCTTTTTTTTTTTTTAAATTCTTGTTACCTTCAGAAACCTTAAAATTCCTAGAATTACAATCATAACTATTCAATAGTAAGATTGCTCTTTTTCAATTATACATGACCAAGGTCTTGGAAATGCATTCTGGGTAGGATTGAAATGCCTTCAGAAAATGAAAATAATCAGAACAGTAGAAACAACAGTCAACACCTTTATCCGTTGCACCGCGGGTCAATAATGGGTGAATATTTAGAACTTATAACTTACTTGTTATCTTTGGCCTATTGTATTGCTACTTAATATATCTTTTTACTTTTATCTGTCCCCAATTGCAATTATTTCTATTATCTACCTCTTACTTAATTATATATTTAACTCCCACCCATAAATGTGTAAGGTGTGCATATTAATACATAGTTTTTATATTTTCTTCTTGTAGATAAAATTAATTTATATAATTTTAAGTAATATTGTTGGCCTCTTTTTAATTTACTCTGTCTGGATTAACAGTAAAAGGCTGTGGTTTGCATCCCATCTGTGGTTTGCATCTAATCACTTCTGACAAAATAAATAGTTGTGTCCATTTGAATAATAAAAATGACTAAATGTTTGAAATTGGCACTTGAGCAACTAAGAAGTGATACAAATGATTTAAGGATTTATCATAATATTAGTCTATTTTTGTGTTAAAAAAAGAGAGTAAAATAAAGATGACATTTCTAGGTTGAATAAATATCTATTTTAGAAATAAGTAATTGTGCAAGAATTAATTTAATTCAATATTCCAATTGAAATATTAACTTCTTATGAAACTCATGTTTTAAGTTGTCTACTTTCTTAGCCTGCCTAAAAAGTTAAATAAACTATTATTTAACAATAAGGAAAGAATGATGATAGTTATCTGATAAAGTAAATAAATGAGTAAAAAAAAAAAATTAATATATGAAAAAAAAAAAAAAAATAACTTACTATTATAAAGGGTTTACCAAAATGTAAATCCAAAACCATTTTAGTATGCCAAGAAATTGAGTTCCTGTAAAAAAAAAATTAATTGGTATTAAAAAGTAACTTAAAGAAGACAACATATAAACAAAGATAATAGTTGTTTTTAGAAATTATTGCTTACTGTTGGAAATGTACTAAAACTGGTTAAGAATATTGATAGACTTAAAAATACATTTCAAAACTGGTTTTGGTGTAAAAAAAAATTATATATATATTGTACATATTTTTTACATATACATGAAGCAGGAGCAGCAGTGTAATGTAGATGTTTACATATTTTGCTATAATTTTAATTTAAAACTTACTGTATATATGGTAAAAACTATGTATAACATCAGGTTTTTTGGTTTGTTTTTTTAATGATTTGTTTGAATCTTTTTAAAAGAATAAAACAAAACAATTTTGTTTAAGAAAAAAATATTTTTCTTGTGGCTGAATTATCTGTTAAATGTTAAGTGAAAAGGAGATGGAGACTAGCAGCATGTATAGTCATTGCCCTATATATGTCATAAAAAGGAAATACTTGGAATGGCACCTGATCTACCAAATAGGCTATGCAAAATGTCACAATCACAAGATAATAAATAAGCATCCTAGGAAAAGAAAAGGGAAGAAGAAGATACTTTTCAGTAAATAATTTCTTTTAGAATTATCCATCTTAACAAGTCAAAGATTTCATTTCAAACTAAAGAACAACTACCGGCCAGACTTACATAAATTACACACTATTATTATAGACCGAATGAATCCATGTATCCTGCATTTCAATTATTTTTTTTTCTTATGATTTACATTTTTGAGATGTATGAGAATGTGAGTCAATAATTTGAATGTTTTCTTTAATCATTTATGCATTGAATATATATTTTAATAATTGTTTTTAAAATCATCATGAAAAACATTTGCTATGCTAATCTTTCTTTTTTAATTAAGTTTTGAACAAGAGTTTTAAAAAAATGAATGAGAAAGAGTGCAAAAAATATCTTTAAATAGCAAATGTTTTTAAATTTTAAAAAAATTGAAAAAATAAACTCGTAAGTAAAAAAAAAGGTATTTTTTTTTATAGGGTTTCTAGATTAATTTTAAACTTTAGAAGCATTCTATTATTATTTTAGTATTCAGTAAACACAAAACAAAAATACATGAAGCATAGAATAATCTTATGTCAGGTCAAACTAATTTTAAACTAGAAAATACTTAAATATTTTATAAATAAACTCAATTTAAAAAAAAAATTGAAATATAAATTTGAATAAATAAAATTGAATATTTCATAAAAATCAAAAATTTCTTTGTTTTTAATACTCAAATGCTATTAAATAGAAACTCAGAAGGTTTCATAAAATCTTAATTAATCAGCTTTGATATTCTGTGTTTAATAGAAAAAAATCCTTTTATGGTTGGAATGTGTAAAAATACCAAAAGTTTCTTTACATTCTCATGTAATTTGAAGAAGATAACAATTAGCCACAAAAAGCAATTTAGTGATTAAGAGGTGTTCATTCTAAATTTCATCCTAATCTTTGCTCATATAATGAGATTATAAATAGAACTGATGGAAGGATAGGTAATTTAATTCAATACAGTTTATAATAAGGATGATTCAATATTAATCCAGGTAGATTAAAAGAGATTTTTTTCAGCATATCAGCTTAAGTTAGATAATGATTTTATATGAGAAGATTTATTAAAGGTCTTGCCCTGAAAAATCAAATTCAAGTTCAGACTGACATTGATCTTAATTGTTTTCATTAACTTGGTTAAGCCAATTATTACCTGCATAAACAAGGCAGAGCTCTTCTGGATAGAATTCATTAATATGGATTTATTAAATCAATACCAAATAAATTTTATACCCCAACTCCAATGATAGCTTAACTGGAACTACAATACTACAAAAATTTAGATTTGTTACATAGTTTATTTCACAACAGGCATGGCTGCACTTTACGAAGAGACTGAAAATTGTGACTTCTTTTTGTTTGAATAAAAATTATTTTAATTCTTACTAACAAAATAAACTCTTTAATAAAGAAAAAATTCACAAAAATGCAAACAGCATTAAATGAGGATTTTTACTGATGCAATCTTAGTCAATTTTCAGGATTTTTTTCTATGGATTTCTATTTTATAAAAACATTTTGCAATTTACTAGAGAGTTTATATATCTTTTAAAATTTTCTATTTAAACATTTTGAGAAAAATTTATTTTTAACCTTGTAGGCAAATTGGTTATTTTGGTGTGTAGCTCAGTACATAGTTCCTCACTATTTTTCTAGGCTGGACATTTTGTCTACATTGTTGTCTATCTTGTATGCAGAATTCCAATATTTACATGGGTCCAGCTAGTTAAAGATCAGTGGAAAAATTTTATTTAATTTTTATTTTTTGTCATTTACAGACACCATCTTGCTAAAGCCGATAAGTTATCAGTAAAATACAGCCATAATATTAGATATATTATTAATAGTTGTTTCTGAAATTATCATCTGGAAGACAAGATGATTTTCCTAGACATATTTGGAACTTAGTTCGGAATTATAAGAGAGGAAACAATTTTTTGGTTAGTCAAATAATGTAGTTTATCAGTGTCAGTCAATCATTCTGAAATAGTTTTATCTAATCGTCTTTCACCTTGAATACAAAATGGCTAAAAGGCATAATCAAATGAATGACCTTTTGCATCAGTAGCTCTCAAAACCTATTAAATTAGACAATCATTATAACCATTCATGAATGCTATACTTATAGGAGTGCACCCAGCACATTGCTTCAGGAGAGGAAGAGAATCTTTCTTTTCTTTTTTTTTTTTTTAAATAAAGTCCACAAAGTGTCATAAGCTAGATTATGATAACTGGCTTTTCATAGTTTAAACCTCAGAAATCAAGCAGTAAACTTAGACAAAAAAAAAAATCTTATCTATAAATCAAATTTTGTTAGTGTGTAGAAATAAGTCTAGAAAATGTAAAAAAAATTAATCGAAAGTACATAAAGATTTGATCAATAAAGAAATGTTTTTTAGCTTATAATCTAGATATTACTGGGGGGAAGAAAAGGAAAATAAGTTAAAATATTTTTTAACATTGATTTAATCAAGCTAATTTATTGTAGTATAATCTACATATCAATCACAATCTTCCTATTGGAATCACACATTTTCATAACATTTTAAGACTTAAAACAAAAATTGAAACTCATTTCAAATCAAAGATTCAGAGCTAAAAGTCATCATAATGGTTCAACTGGGATTTGAACCTAAGTGATAAAAATCACAAGTCCTAAGGATTTAACAAATTGCATACTTTGTAAATTCAACACATTCAAAGTCCACATGATAAATGTACAATGTTTCAGTCTATTAATCTTTTAGCTTCTTCAGGTGATAGATTGAGTCATTATATTTTTTTGTTCTTGAATTCATTGCTGTTGGTTTGGAAATAAGTGTTTCTCTTTTTCATTTTATTAATTTTAATTTTAAAGAATTTATATTTTAAAAAGATAATTCCTGAACAAAAGAACTGTAGAAAAATTTTATCAAATCTTGTTATTCATTTTTATACTCATATTACTCTTACTTATATTTCAGTTCTATTTTTTTTTTTTTTAAGTATTATTACTCTTAACTTATTTAAATTTTTTTATTTTGCTTTTTTCTCTGTTAGGATGGTTAAAACAAAGCATCTATTTTAAAACAATATTTTTAATTTTCAGATTCTCTACAATCATCAACAATCATTGTCTCCAAAACAAATCAATAATCTTTAGTATCTAATCAATCAATCAATCAATCAATAGTGGTCTTTAATGAGAAACAAACATTTCCAAGATTTATCAGTTAAGCTGATTAAAAGTCTAAAGAATTCTCATTGAACAGAGAAGTGATGGGCCATATTTAAAAACACAGACTTTTTAATCAATACGAACTAGAATTTACTTTCCCCAAGAGGCATTCACACGAACATAGGACAAATACTGAGGAGCCAGTCTTTAAATTAACATCAAATTGATTTCAAAAAAATAAAAATAAAAAATAAAATAAAATCATTAAAAACAATCTGTTTTATTAGTTTTACTTAGTCTTGAGCAATGAAAGAAATCTAATTTATTATGAGCTTTAACAAGTCCACTGAAAAAGATGGCCTACCCAAATCTATCACTTGAGTCAGACAGTCTGGATGTTGGAGATCCCCAAAAACCTAAACAATGCTTAGGTATGTTCTAAAATATTGGTTGTTATTTCAAAAACAAATTCTGTCAAAGAAAATAAAATCTCCTGCGATCTGTTCTCTCTTTTATTAATCTTGAACAAAATTGATGAATTGAAAAGGTAATTTGAAACAAATTAATAAACCTAAATTAAAACAATATCAACTCTTGACAATTTCTGAGACAAAAATCAAGTTTCTAAGTGTAGAAACTGATTATTTTAGAAAAATCCTCTTCAACAAGTCACACATACATGGATTACCTCTGTATGCAATATCTTTTTCAAAATTTTTGTTGAATATGGGATCACATCCCAAAATAAGGAAGAAATGTGAAATGTGAGAAGTATGATAGGCCCTTAAAAAGACGTACATGATGATAATTTGGACAAAAATGTAAATAGCCCCAAAAGGGGTGTTTTTAGCCCCAAAAAAGATCCGAGTGACACAAACCAGAATTTTGTTACATTAAAAAATACTGAATTTACATTTTTGACAATTCCCTCCACATTTTAGGACAAGTTTCAGAAAAATCTAATGGATGGATCAAAAGTTATGGGGCAAAAAGTGTCATTTCTGGCCATTTTGGGGTATTTTTTTTACCAATTTTAGGCCCCTGGGGACACAACGAGAATTTTTGTGATAATTTTTTTTTTAACGATGCATATCCACACATAAAAATGCAACTTGTGGCAAAATTTCAGAAAAAAGTAATGGATGGTTGTCCGGCAATAATCCGGAAAGAAGGACGGAGGTCACAGAAAACAAGGTCCCTCTCCAATAAATCGGGGAACCAATTAATAAGGGAAAGCCCTTGGTGCAATGGATTAATGCGTGGACTTTGAAATTGTAGTACACAAGTTGAAGTGGTTCCATTATGTTTCTTTAAAGACTAATACTGCTGGGAAAGGTAGGAATCCCCAATGAATTGAAATGCAACTAAATTGGGTTAAAAAAAAATGACTATTCATTAAATGATTTAAAGGGTTGGTATTCTATCAAAACACAAGTAAATAGACAGAGTTATTTAACTTTCATTTTATTTACATATCAACACGCAATCATTGTGTGTGTGTGTTTTTAAAACATACTGATATTAGTATTAGAAAAAGTAAAGATGTTTTTATTTGGAATGGTTTTGCTAATATTATAAAATCTGTTTGTTAAAGCAACAATAATCTTCATGGATTCTTGTAATGCTCTTTGACCAGCTTTTCCAAGCAAGATGGTTTTATACAGTTCAGTTACCCCTTGTTTGCATGTGTGCACTGTGACTTAGCACAACTTTACAAGACCATATAAAAACTACGGACCTCCATCTTTGATTCGTTTCCTTTCTCTACCCAACTCCACACAACACACACACGGTGAGCCTTCGGTTTTCCTCTCTTTTAACTTTAAACAACACTTAGTTTGAAAACTTTTAGACAACAAGTTTTCATTTTTTTTTTTTTTACAGCACCCCAAATACAAGAGGATATTTTTAGCATTCTAAAACAACAAAACAGATGAATGAAGTAATAGTGACCTTGGAAAAACAACAACATAGAAAGTAAGAACAGAGTTGTTGTTGTGATGCTACTTGACCTAAACATGCATCCACCAGATACATAGTTGTAAACAAAAGAATGTAATGCATATGAGTTTAGGTTTCATTGTTTACATGTAAACAAAGTTGTTTATAAACATCTTGGTAGACCAATCTTTCTAGGACAAAATGTAGCTTTTAGTACAAAATTTGGTTCAATAACTGGTTTAGTTTTTGAGTTATAGGGTTTAGAAGAGGCAAATGGAAATCATCAATTATGTACACTTACTTAATGGTGAACCTCATTCAGTAGGAATAAAAAAAATATTTCTTAAAAATGTATAATAGTGTTTTGTTATACAAAACTCTAAGAATTATAAAACCTGTAAAAAACTTATGTAAGAAACATATAAATCAAATTTAAATGATTCACAAAAAAATGTAATACTATATCCCTCTATATTTTGTATTTCTATAGTATTTCATCTGCTGAATATATGTGTATAGTATACTTAACAGGACACTCTAGCTAGCATGCAGCCTACAGAAAAGAAGTTTTTTTCTGATCTTAAAATTTTAACATAAAGAGGAAAAAATAGTAAGGAATACTATGTTTGTGTGGCATTTAAGCCCTCCTAAACCTTTTTTTTATCTTTTTAGGGTCAAATCAGACATATAAAACTATTTTCTGTACTTCTATTCACAGCAATGTTATTGAGCAAACTTTTCATTTATTTACTCTAGTCAAAATGCACAGCTATATTTAGAATAAATTGTAGTAGGGATTCTATAACAAAAGAGATTGTTCATGACAGAAGTCTGTAAAGTAATTAAATTTCAATGAAATTTTTAGTACAATCAATTCAGAAAGACACAGTACTTCATTTAGTGTTTGTTTGTTTTGCGTTTAACGGCATATCAACCTTTTTTTAGGTCATTCCAATGCCAAACAATTACCTTAAATAAAATCATTTTTATACACAGTTTTTTTTTTGATAACACAGGTTGCACTATTTAATCCATAACTAGAGGGAAGATGGAGATTCATACAATTTCCAAGGGGATTAGTCGACAGTCAATGTAAACAGAACATCCACTGGGCCACGTCAACAACCCCACTTCTTTTAGGTTTAGTTTTTTGTAATTAAATGAATAGCAGCAGATTTTTTCAAATATTAATTTCTATATTCAAAGATTTTTAAAATTCCTCCTCGTCATTCTTATGTAGAATCAAGTCACTGGACAAGGAAGTCAAGTTACTACAAACATTAATCCAATTTAAAATAAAATTGTTTTCAGTACCTAAAAACTTTTTGAACACGGTATTGAATGACCAAAAAGGTTTTTATCACAAAACTAAGAATATTCATTTTTGATAAATATCTTTAATTTTATCAGTATATCCCTTTATTTAATGGCTTAAGATGCTTTTTTTAATTCAGAGCTGAAGGCTAGGATTTACACCTTAACTTGGCTTCAATGCTAACATAATGGAATATGTCATAATTGAACACTCAAACTATGATTTCAAAGTCTATATATCTATCCACCATCCCAAATGGATTTCCCTATAAGTTCTATCAACTCTAGTATATGAAAAAAAAATAATTTAATAAAATCTTTTTATTACTTAATAAAAGTTTGGTTGAATGTTTGTTCATAAAGGAAAGAATATTTTTTCTTCTTTAAGGTTTCATTAAAATAGGATTCAATCAGGTGTGTAATGTTAGGGTTAGTCAGACAGCATATTTAAAGAATAGTTAGCAGTTTAACTGCATGCTATTGTGGTACTAAATATTTAAATATACAAATTAGTGACAAACAGTTTTAAATAGGATTCCAGTTACTTTCTCATTACACTGATAATAGAGAAAAGAAACAATAGGACAATTAATCTTTATTTGCAAGCAGTTCATTTTGAATTCAATGATTAAAGTGATAATTGTTTAATAGTTTCTACACAAGAAACTTTTCTTGAACACACTCTAAACATTTCTCTTTTACAAATTCTTATTAATGTTTTCCAAACAGAAAACTTATTTAAAACTAGAAAGATTGCCAAGCCTTGTTTGGGAATTGCTTTGATTTTTGTAATTCAAAGTGTTTGTCTTTTTTTTTTTTAAGGAAACTACTCTAATTTTTTGAAAACAGAAAATTATTTTAGTAAACTGTGTATTAGTAAGAATTATCTCAAAACAAGGATTTTGATGAACATACAACAATTCTACCAAAACTAAATTCATTAATTGTACCTAAGATTACATGATTGTCTAATTGTATGTTTCTATGTAAATAGAAATCCCACACTCTTAAAAATTCAATCAACTAAATAGAAAAAAAAAGACTTGTTAAACTTTAATATTCTTCTTATAACAAAGACTATATTGTGCTTTTATTTATAAATTTATATGCGTCATGCTCTGAAGATTAAAAGTAAAATTGTATAGCCCTCGTTGGGACTCAGAGCCCAAATCATCAGATAACATTCATTATTTTTATTGAATGGGGAGTCCATGAGCAGGTGAGCAATGGTCTGTTCAGCAATTTGCCCCACCTTTAGCGTACCTTGTCCTGATGTGAACCTAAAGAATGCAACGGTTACCGCCTGTCGTTTCATCTAGAGATTGAGCAGTACACTATGATGATTATTTTTATTTTAGAATTATGCTCTACTGAATGAGCCACTAGTACTGTACAGAATTTCTTTTTCTATCCTTAATCAATAAAACCAACGGGTATACCAACTGGATTTTTAATAAATGAGTATAATAATTATTGGAAGTCGTTCATTTTTGTAAAAATTGATGTATAAAATTTAGTCTAGAATGAGTTATAAGAGGGGGAAAAAAAAGATATACTTAGCTGGATGCATGAAAATTACATGACACCCTAGTTAAGATTTATACTTTTACCATGAAACAGATTATAATTTTCTCAGACTAAAATTAAACAGCAGTTGCCTGACAAACAGCCAACAGCTAAATAAATACAGAGACAGAAAATAGTTTTAGGAATTAAATAGGAAACATCCATTAATCATTTAAAGTTAATTTTAATTCAAGTGTAAAACTTTAAAAACTGCCTTTTTTTTTCTTTAACCTTTAAAAAAATTATTTCAAATATCAGTAGAGTTGTCATAATCCTTCTATGAAATCCAATTGCAAATTAAATCTAAGTTGACATTTAAAGGGAAACTACAAGATGTCATTGTAAATAATAAAGGTTTAAATCTTTCAAATAACAAAATATTAAGAAAAGAAAAAAAAAATCAAGTAGGATTATCAAAACCAGTGAAGCTATTTATTTGCTATATTTGCATCAATAAAAGTACTTGAAAAGGGAAATCCTATCACTTGAAACAATATAGAGAATAATTGAGACAAAAAACAAAAAAATGTTGGACACATTTATGAGATGGAAGTGTTAATATTCTTTGTCATCAGTGAATTTGAAATTTTTTCCCCTATTTTTTTTTCATCCTTTGGACCATGTCATAAAACGTCTTCTGAGTATCAATAAAAAAAATTGAAATTAAAATTTAAAAAACCAAAAAAAAACAGTTTTATGTGCCGATGACTGTTCCAAAAGTAATGCATCTCATTTTTTAAAATTCAAATTCTACCCAAATAGATCAGAGGGGATAGCAAATTGCATTGTTATGATGACTGAGCTTATAAATTCATGACCTGAAAGTTTCATTTCTCTCTATTGTAGATACTGACTGACAGAGTAAGACTCCCAGAAATCAAACCCTGTTATGGATGTACATCAGAAGCAGACATGTGTCATTGAACCTCTCCATACAGAAGAAAACTTGAACCAATCAGAATTAACTGGATGGCTTAAGATAGCTTGCAACCATTTTGCAACAGAGACGCTTATAAAAGTGTACATCTTTTTTTATGTTACTGTTTTTTTGTTTGTTTGTTTTTTTAGCTAGAGATTTTCTACATGAATTTGAGATTTCCAACAACATTTTAACCCAATTACAAAGATATTTCTAATTGGAGATGCCATGGCCGGATATATTTTATGTAGATAATTTACCATCAATTTAAAAAAAAAAAAAAAAAGAGGCTCCTTTAATTATTGCTCAATAGCCCAGAATACTGATCTAACAACAACTTAGACTTTTAACGCACAAAATTCTAAATAAAACAGTTTTAGGTTTTTAAACTTTTAAAGGCATTTGCATCGATATTTTTAGAAATGACAAGATATTAACCTGAATTTTAAGAGAACTTGTGAAGGAGCCAAAAAGGAAGTTGTTTTCTTTTTCCTTTTTTAAAATCAAGTGGTTATTTTCAAGTTGCTTACTCAAGTAGGTTTTTGTCTAAAATATTTTAGACAACATTTATCTTTTGTATATCTCTTCCATGAAGGAAAATGTCTGCATTTATGCATTTTCTTTTAAACCAGAGAACAAACTTTAGTTGATTAGTTTCATAGTTTTACAGCATATCAACCCTTTGAGGTCGTATAATGATAAGTACAATCATTGTATAACGAGTAGTTGTTTTCTTTTTTTTAATAGCACAATGTTAGCTATTTAAGCCATAGCTTAAGGGGATTCATACCTTTCCCAAGGGTATTTGTCCAATTATGAACATAAATGGAACGACTGGGATTAGAGTTTGTGTACTACTATTTCAAAGTCTGATTGCCTAACCCCTTGGCCAAAAGGACTTCCCTTGAAAAGTTTTAGAGACAAAGTTAATTATTTTTTTTCTTTTTCACAGATCAGTTAAAAATTGCTAGTTAAACTTTCCCAAATATGTTGAATGAAAAGTAACTTATAAAAAGCAAATTGGTGAACATTTTCAAATTTAGAATCAGATTAGACGGGGCTCTACAGACAAATTTACCTTTCATACAACAACATATTTTCATTTACTACCCAAATAGAAATCTTACTGACCTAACCCAAGAAATGCTATTTTACTCTAATATAATGAATAAACCGATAATTTGAAACATACTGTTTAAGAAAGTATAATCCACTTCACTTTGTACGAATATTTCTTTTAGATAAAAATTTGTTGAATATCTTTAAACATTTTTTTAAAAAACAGCTTGTTAAAAAAAATAGAGTATAATTTCATATTTTCTATTCTATTAAACATCTTATTTAAATAATTTGACTTTGATCATTTGATAAAAAAAAAATAAAGGTTGAAAAGACTTTTCACTCAATATTAAAAACATACTATGAACAACAAGGAGTAAACTTAAAGAATACCTTGGGGTTTAAAAAAAAAAAAAATACATATACTTTTTTTGTAATGTGCAAATTTGTTTGATAGGAATTGCTGATCTATATTATATTCCTTGTCACAATTAGTTATAATTATTACATCCTTTGACCTCTCTTAATAAAAATGGAATATTCCAACTGCCAAAGATTCAATTGAATTATTTGTATTCAATTAAATATATGGTTCTTTTAATTGTTTAAAATGTCAACTAAAAATTAAAAAGAATTAAAAACAAAACACTATTTTAGGTTAAGATAAACCGATTTAAATATTAAATACAAAGAAGAAGCATCTAAATGGAAATTGGACTTAATATTTTTTCATTTATGGAATTATTCACGATAAACATATGTTACATTAAATCAAAAACACACAGCCAACATTTATCTCAAATGAAATCATAAGTAATGGCACCATTTTTGCCAAAATGGATACAGAAATAATATACTTATTTTCATAAATGTATAAATATGATTTTGTGTCAATGGGTAATAAAATCATTATCCTGATCATTAATTGTGGAATTTTTTTCCTAAAATGTAAAATATTTTTTTAATAAAATGTGAAACAGCTAATTTCATAAAAAACTAAGAAGTACAAATAACTACATTAGTCGTTTCAATTTTAATTCAAAGAATTTTTATTGATGTGAGAAAAAAAAAGATTTTTAAATTTAAAGTTCATAATCTGGCAGATATTTGAATATCAGCGAGAAACTTCTAAAAAAATTCCTCCTTAAAAGAGAAAAAAAAAAAAAAAGGAAAAAAAAAATTGCAATATCAAAGACTCAATAGAATCTTAATCTAATATTACACCCACATTTCAATCATTAAAACATTGCCAGGAATATTAGAGGGGAAAATGGAGAAGAGACTCAATGGATGTCTCATCCTTTCATTTAAAATTTGGCTATTCCGTGTAATCAATTTTGTTTTTGAGCAAGAATTCTTCTTTTCACTCTAACTCTTTCTCTCCGTTTCCCAAGATTTCAAAAAAAAAAAAAAAAAAAGGCCCCAATGAGTCAGAGCTTTTACAACATGAAGTGATTAAAATATGTTGGTTTGGATTCTGGGAGGCCTAAACTTATTTAAAAAACAGAGACAAATAGAGAAAAATAAGTGAAATATTTAGCTTTAAAATAGAAAAATAAAAATAATTTGTTTTTTATATATTTAATCTACTTTTTATTTAGTGAAAAGATAAAGAATTTTCCAAGATCTTATTAAAATCAAAAACCCTCTTGATGGAAAACATTGATGAATGTCAAGAATTTACGATAAGAAAGGGTTTTTATATTACATGAATAATGAATAACAATACATGGTGTCTGAAAAGTTGTGCAGTAGAAAATAATGTCCTAATGCTATTGGAGGTCATTTCCAATATTCGAGATAAGCTGTGATACTGTAATTAACTAAAACCATTTTTATTATTGGTAAAAATTGTATTGTCTAAATATTTTATAACAAAATTTACTGTTTATTAATTTAATTAAATTTCTATATACCCATAGTGCAGAGTAACATTTTGGTGGCACTCCATACATTGAATAAATAAAATATAAAATGAAAAAAACAATTTTTACATTAATTTTTTTTAGAAAACTTTTTTTTTTTTTAAGTATCCAAAGCAGAATATTGAATTAATAAGTAGCTGTACATTTGAAAAATTTCACAGTAAAAAACAGTAACAGTAAAAAAGTGTTTTATTGAAGAAATATCAGATAACAGACGACTGAATCTAGAAATGTCGGGGATGGAAGCTGATGAGGTAGGGGTTACCCCGCATGGCTACAGAGAGGAAGTAAATATCTATTAGAAGAGGTGTTTAATTAGTAATCCCTCTAGAATACAGCATCACTTAAGGTAGATAATTTGTTACAATCTAATTATTACTATCTTGTGGCACACATGCACAAGTGCATTAATGTATCGATAATAAATGGCAAATATTTTTTAGTGTATTTCAAAAGATTCAATAAATACTAATTACAAATTTGAGTTAATGATGCTAGAAATGCTTCAAAATATGAGATGGTTTTTAAACTTACCAGAAATAAATCTAAGATGGTGAATGTTTTGTTGGCCTTTAAATAAAATAAGAAGTAATAAGCAGCCATATTAAGTGGGTGAGTTTTTTTTTAAAGAAAACATAAAAAAACACCAATGGTTTTCTTTCAATAGCTTTCTTATAATCTACTTATTCTTAATCCAGTCACCGACTATTCTCTTTTTCTTCTTATCCACTCAGACCTTATTGCCTTGAAGTGTATTAAGAAGTCTCAGTGATCACAGCAGCAAAATCAATCACTACCAGATTACAGAGCAGTTCCTATTCAAACATGAATCACTCCTTGTGCACCAAACTGATCTATTTCATTCCTTGGGCAACTTCTTTCTTTACAAGCTTTTTGTCTTCATTATACAGAAAATAAACAGACAGAAAGGAAAGAACATCTAATCTCACATTGGCTGAGGGCAAAGGTGGAGCATTAGTAAAAGCTTAGACATTGGAATCATGTTACAAAAGTTCAAATCCCAGTCAAAACCATTACATTCACTTTCAGTTGTCTCAGGCAAATTAGGTTTTGCACATTTATGCAAAAGGCTTCTAAAGCCAATAAGGGACAGGCACAATTTACTCACATATGTTGCACTTAACATGGCAACTTTGTGGACTTATTGATAGACCCTATTTGCCTTTGCAAATCTACACTTATAAACAATATACTACATACAGCTTTTATCAAAAGATTCTATGCTTTTATGAATAAATTTACACCACCTTAAAAGATGATAGCACCTTGGCAGGTGATTGCTGCCTCAAAGCTCGATCCATGCATCATGGTTCCCCTGGGGAGTTATCAAGTCAATTTGAAGAACACCAGCTGATCTACAGAGGCCATGACAGATATGGTATATAAAAGAATTTAAATATAATATATATACACACACACACACACCATATATACATATTAGTTAACCAGGCAAAAAGTCAATACCTTTTTGTAATTTTCATGTCCATGCAATCATCAGATCCAAAAGCTGCTTTTTATTTTTTTTTTTACTCACACTATCACAGATTTTTCATTTATATATACATATATATATACACACATACATACTTTTTTCTTGAACTCTACAAAAATTCTTAATATAATTTCAAACAGTTTTATTATACCAGAATAAGGAAAACCCCAAAATATCTAAAAGAGAACTCTTGCTTATCTTAAATAAATATTTATTATATTTAAATTGTAGTCACATGACAAGGCAAACTTTTTTATAAAAATCTATTTTCTTTATTCTAAATTTTTAAAAAAATGTTTATCACATGACACAATTGCTATAAAACTGTTCTTTATTAGATTTGCTTTTGATAAAGAATTTAGGCAAGTTTGTAATATAAGCTCAAAATAAAGTTATACTTTCAAAGATAAAATATTATTAATTTCTCTTCATGTTTGTAGAGGTGTTGTTTTTGTAATTCCATAATATTTTTCTCTCTAATATATACAAATCAACTTTACCTTAAATGTTTTTAACTGCTTATTAATATCCATCATTCTTGTTGCAATTTTCCACTTAAGCAATTTCTTCAATTTTTTTTTTAATATTTAATGGCCATTTCTTCCAATTCATAGGCTGCATTTTGTATTTGGTATGAAAGTAATTGGTTATGAAATGTAATCTGGACTAATCTAGAAATTATTCTAGAAGTGGCATCAATTCTGATTATAATAAATCTATTGACATCTCAAACCTGACAAGTTTAAAGAAAATAGAAATAAGGGGCCATAATTAATTGTTTCAGAATCAAACCCAAAATTTGGGACATAAACAAAAATAAATTAAATCAAATTAAATTTAATCTAATAATTATATTGAAAGATAACTAAAACAATATTCAAAATTAAAAAATTCTGGTTCTCTAAAATCCAATTGAAAATCAGTTCTTTTACCAAGGCTAACTTTCTACTTAACCTAGCAGTTTAATTCTTCACTAAAAACTCTTGCCATCCTATCATGATCATTACTCACCCCTCACAGCTTCGCTCTTTTTTTATTACTTCCTCTTTTGCCTTTCTCAAACAATGCTTGTGTCTAAAATAAATAATCAAAGAAACAAGCCATGTTCACCAATTGCCCCAAAGCTTAATAGATTAATGAAACTTTGGATATCAATTCCGGGTGGGTGGGAATGAAGAAGAAGAAGAATGTCTTTCTGACACACCAGAAAACCATTTCAATTAGAAATTGAATAATTTGTTTGCTTCAGAATTTGTATTTTAACTTATATCTCCGAGTCTGATGATTGTGAAAGAAAGAAAATTAAACTAATAAAAAAAAAGAAACTATTTTTTGTTTTCAACTCATTAATTTCAAAACTCTAATCAGAAAATCTATTTTTCGAACTGTTATTACTTTCACAACATTACAACTGATAAACTCTTCAGCCTTCATCAGGTGATTGAACTTGAGAACATTCATGTTGCAATCAGGAGCAAGGCTCTACATTGCACTGAAAAAGTAGTTTAAAGTGAAATGGATTATACTTTCTTAAATATTGTTTGTTTTTTGGCATATCAACCTTTTTTTTAGATCATTTAATGCAAATAAAAATAATTTTTTGATAAATCTTTTTGTCCACATGGTGTTTGTTAAGTAACTAAGTTTTAAATTATTTGTTTATTCATAACCTTAGAGTGAAATAACATTTCATGGGTTTGGCTAGTAATTTTTCCATTTGACAAGTAAATAAAAATATTTAGTCGTCAAAGTTCAACTAAAATTAAATTTATTTGCAAAGCCTTAAAGAGTATCACAGAACTTTGCATTTAACTCTTTATTCAATAAAGTAGACAATTTTCCTTTGATTAAGCATGGTCTGGAATGGGTCTTCAAAACCCATTTATTATCATTGTCTTTGGGTAGGAATGAAATCCTCACCCTCACATACTGTTTGCTTAAAACTGTAATGTCATTGTTCATTGTGCCAAGGATCCTGAAGACCAAAGCAATCATTGCTTAAAACTTAGTAAAAGTAACAATGATAATGATGAGAACAACAGTTAAAAAAAAATAGATATAAAAAATTATAAAGCCTCATCTCAATGAATGCAAGTCAAAACCATCACATTTGCTTCAAGTTGTCTCTAGTAGATGAGGAAAATTAACTCATCTAGGTGTAAAGGTATTGGTGGATAAGACAAAACAACTCAATGAGAGGAACTCATCTAAATGAAAGGCAACACTGATTACAAAAAGCCCGGGGATAATGAACACAAAAAAACAAAAAGAAAAAACTGGCCTCACGCCTAACTTGGGTTTGTGCTCGATAAAGTAGATATATCCTTTCAAAATACAATTTGGGCAAAGCCTAATGAATTTGATATTGCTGCTTAAAAGGTTAAGGCTTATAGTGTTGTATCTTGAAAGTTTGCTAACATCTAAAATCTATAATATTACTACAAGAGTTTATTGCTATTATTGATACAAAAATAATTTTTGACCTTGCTCATTTATAAGTTTTTATGTTAAGAAAGACATGATATATCAATATTTAAACCAATTTGCATGGGAGTTATCTTTTTAAGTTTAGAGTACAGATCATAAGTTTACCAAAGTTGAAAACATTTGAGATAGCATTAGCTAAAATAATAAACTCCTGTTTAATATAGTACACTCAAAAATTTATTTGCACAAATAATTTCAAACCGATTAAGTTTAATCTATTTTAAGTCAAACTGTCAGTTCCAAAGTTCATTAAAAAAAACACTCCATTGTTCAATTTCATATAAATTTTCTATAAGAAGTGCACATAACTTTCTGTACATACTTTATCAAAAAATAAATTAAAACTAAAAACTAACCTGTTAGATTTATCAAAATCTAATGAATAAAAAAGATAATAAAAGTAAAAAATAGTGAAAAGTAAATTTTTTTTTTTTAAACAAATTTAAGCAAGGTACAAGAAAAATTTATTTAATCTGATAAAGATTAAGAATAACAGGTTTTTAATCTCCCAAGCAATTCATCAGTTAAATTATCAATTCAATATTAGTTTTTTTATAATTGGGTTTTAAACCTAAAACAATTTTTATTGGCATCATCAAACTTAAAAAGACATGGTAATTAGAGCCAAAGTTTATTGTACAATTTTTCATAATCTTTATAGAAGAAAGTGTTGAGGATTTGACAAAGAACTACTATCCTTAATGAAAACTGCAATGTTGAAAACCCAGTCGGCTACAGATGCCATTAATAACGATCAACAATGATTTTGGAAATGCAGTTGCTGGGACATCATGATTTATAAAAATGAACTACAGAAGAAGAACTCATTGAGAATGACTTCTAAAAATATTTTGATCAAATTTATTTTGAGGAAGAGAATGTCAAAAAATAAAAAATATATATATTTTTTGTAGAAGAAAATATTGATTAAGTGAAATGTGGCAGTTGGCATTAAGGAATATTGAAATTTCTTAACTCTTAGGAAAAATGAAGCACATATGAACATTTGAAAATGATGTAAAGAAATAAAAAAAAAATCACTCTATGCTTCTAAAAGTGAACAGTATAACTAATGAAGATTCCTTAAACAGAAGTATAAAGGAGCCAAAATCAATAATAATATTCTATTCTTAAATTCACTCCCTTAAAAAAAAATAATAATATGTAGACTACTACTCAATCAATCAATGAAATAACTTTACCAGACAGATTATCAGTATTCTAATTCTATCTTACTAATAATTACAGAGAACAAAAAAAAAAGAATGTTTTATTTTTATCACTAATAAAGAATTTGATTGGACTAGATTTAAAAGTTAAAAATTTTATTCCAAGACATCACTTTTTTTAAGATTTGACTTTACATCTGTCATAACACCTTAATTAGACTTAATGGATAAGTAACATGCTGCATTTAAACTCCAAAGATTTTCTTCTTTTCACTCAACTGATTGTATTAAAACTTTAATACTAATTTAGTGCAACAATAAGGTTTTATGACTTTTCTATTCCTTTCTAGATGGAAAATTACAGGATTTAATCCCTTAACTTTCCAGATAAAGGCCAAGAAGCTTGCAATGAAACTAACAGACTATCAGGGACTAAAAGAGCAAATCACTTGCTGTGACAATGCCCGAAATACATCAGAGCTTTTCCTGTGTTGTGAGGCCATTGAAAGATTGATAGTGATAAGGGTTATGTCAAAGTATACAACATAAGATAAGGGTTATATCAAAGTGTACAACAATTAGGTTGACTTGTGAGCTATTACCTTAATCCTTTATCTTATCCACAGGAGTAAATTGTCCCCATTTCATTAGTGTTATCAGGTACAGTGTCAATCTATGTTAGAGATTCAATTAGGAGTAAACCTACTGCCTTCAGATAATTGCTGTTTAAAATTTAAATAAACCATCTACAAAAACCATGCATTATGGTAGATGAAGGGCACATTGTGAGCATAACAAAGAGTAGAAGTCTAACAATAAAACTTATCCTAAATTCAGACATCAATAAAAAAAAATGTTTTAAATACAGAAATGAAAAGTAGGGTGAAAATCTAAATAACTTTAATAATAATCAAAACTTAACTCATAAATTTAGACAAGCAATATACATAATGTATTTAACAATGAAAATGAAAATACAAGTCTATACAATTTAAACAATGATAATAATCAAAATTCACCTCATACATTTAGACAAATATTCAGAAAGCTCATAATTTATCTAACTTTGTTAGCAAACGTATATAAAAGCCAGATTATTATCTTTCTTATTTATTTAATCATACGGAATAAACCAACAAATACAACAATCTACTGATTATGTCAATAAGAATAGTAAGACAACCAATGAATAGGAACTTTTTACAAATACGATGGGAAGAAACATTGCTTATCATGCATCATTAATCACAGAATAAAATAGCTATTTTTCAAATTTTATTTATTCAGATAACTTAAATGTTGAACTACAAAATAGAAAGAACCAGGATTTTATGCTTGAAAAAGTTTGGATTAAAAACTGATTTAAAAAGATTTCTTTGCAAATCAATGTTTTATAGATCCTAAGAAGATATAAAGAAAACAGTTTAGATGTTTAAATTTCAATCTCTTAATATTTTTGTTCTTACTATTTACATGAATGAAAGTAGAAACTAAAACAAAATAATTAAGAACTCTTTTTGTATTATTGACTTAAGTAAGGTTTTATTGGATAAAGGCAGTTGCAGTTCATTTCAAAAAATATCTTTAGCCAGGCAAAAAAAAAAAAAAAAAAAGTTTTTTAAATTAAAAAAAATAATCTACTTCCCAACACATTTCCTTAATATTCATCATTCCTAACAACAACTTATCAGTTTTTCCTAAAAAGAACAATACAATTTTATTTACATTACAGAAACGTTCACATTTTAATCAGATTTTTTAAAGGTTAATTGAAATTTTTCTACATAAACATTTTAACATGAAAATTTGAACATCAATGGCTTTATTGGGTATGGGGTGGCATGCTGCTGCTGCTGCAATCCATGAGGAGATGCTTGATTTATTTTTATTTATTTGGTTTTTTTGTTTGTTTTGTTGGCATGCGTCTGTCGTGACCGACAATGCTATGGAGATCTTATAACCAACAATGGCCCACTAGGCCCAGACGCCTTGTGGCCAGTGTTGGCAGTGGTGCATCTTCCGCCTATAACAGTATCTCAAGTCCGATCACACCAGACGACACTGGTGCGGGCGACAAACAGAGCATTCATGAGCCGATGTGAAAAAAAGAATCATAATTCGGATCTCCGCCAGGATTTTGAAGTTTGCTTGGATGGTCCTTGCATTGACCAAGCGCTTCTCTCGCCTGAACCCTACCTGCGTCAGAGGAAAGGCCATGCCAGTATGTCTGAGAGAGAAAGGACAGGTACAGGGGCTGCCACAAAAGAAACCTATGATTATCTCAAGTGCCTCAATGAGACCCCACTTCATTTGGTTGCATATATGTATATACATACATTATTTGGTTATCTTTTAAAAATCTCTATGTCACAACACATTGTCATAAAAAGAAGCTAAAATTCAGGTTAAGAATAATAGTATTGATTGGGAATATTACAAGCTTTTTTTTCTTGTTTTTTTGGGGGATTTTTCTTTTATTTTTTTTTACATATTAATATTGTTCATTTTAGTAGAAAATATATAACTACTAGTGTACCCATATGTGAAAAATTCACATAAATAAAAAAAATACAAAAGCCAATCCCTGCTCCCCTCGTAAATCCTGCTTCCCTCTGCTCCCATCTCGCTTCCACCTGCTTCCCTCACTTCTATCTGCTCCCTTTTGTCATCCCTGCTCCCCTTGCCATCCCTTCTCCCCCCTATGAATCCTGCTTCCCTCTCTTCCCTCGGCTCCCATCTGCTCCCCTCGCCATCCCCACTGATT
>JAUZSX010141510.1:0-33471 GCA_034780655.1 Idiosepius hallami
ATATATTGTAGCGAAAGTGTCACAGAGTACTAGGTACCAAATCACCCCTCTTAAACAGAACGAGGTGGCAGACCACGTAACCAGGAAATCAAGTAATCAGAAGAGAAAAGAAGAAAGGGAGACAATCAAGGAGCCCTAGGAAGCGGAAATCTATTTTACGGGAATACTTATAGCCAGTGTGGCTGGAGTGGGGCCTGAAACTGTTTTGGAGTTCCCAACTAATGTTGACCAATGAACGTTAACCAGGAAGGATCATAGCGTAAAAGAAACATTTCTTGGAAAAAAATGGCTTTTTCTCTTAATTTACACATCACATGTTCACGTTAATTAAATGATTATTGTGTGATGATATTCGATCGTTACCTAAGTTAAGATAATCCAAGAAAATGGCAATTAAATAAGAATTAAACATTTAGCTATAAAATAAAACCAGCCAAAGTCCCGTTTTGGAATTAAATATCAAAGAATTTATAACAAAAAATTAAAAACTCGACAAAATATATAAAATCCTAAAAGTGTCACCAGCCTTGTTCAGGGGTTTCATTCATGCTCCTTCCATGCTCATTTCGATCTGTAGTGTTGTAATGTCATGATTTTTTCTTGTCGTAACTTTTTGAAAGTCAAAAATATGTTAGTAAACCGTGGTTATAGTGATAACCAATTAACCAACGTATCTCCGCACAACGACCAACACAGAACCGCCACATTTCAACTTAGACTATTTGCCAGTTATTTTATTGGCTTAAAACCAAATTGAATTTGTTCAACGGGTCTGACTAGCCATAAACCAAATTTTAAGTCTGTAGACCAAAATTTAGAAAAGTATTTGTGTAAAAACACTTAGACGGACACAAAGAAAAACTTTTATATAGATTATTACCAGTAAATTCCTTTTTGTAAGAAGTAAGTCCTTCCATATGACCAGGTGGTTTCTTCCAAACTTCTTGTGGTCTAACCCAAGGCTTTTCAACCGGGTACGGCTGATAGTCAACTCTGGAATAAATAATGATTGGTTTAGAACGGGCAGTAAATAGTTTTTGGATTAATCAACCCTGGAACTATACATTTTTGATAAATACAGATCTTCCGTTGATAAGTTTACTTGGTCGAGTGGAAACATAAGTCATACTCAAGGTCAGTTTTACGTACTCATTATAGCATTTTGTAACCAGTTTTGCTTTTCACTATGATCAGTTACTCTTAGTGAGTTGACAGATCTTATCCTCCAGAGCTTTTTGGGATTATTGTTTTCCTTACACCTAGATGAGTTACTCTCCAGATTTAACGAGCCTTATCTGTCCAAGACAGCTGAAAGCGAATGTGATGGTTTTGACTGGGATTTGAACACGTGTAATACGTCGGCCAATAGGACTTGTTTCAGATTACACGATGATCTACGTCATATGTCGGTGAAATTTTAATAGGTGAGTTAATATATGGCTTATGTAAGTGGGATCATCGTGATGAGTCCTTGTTAAATAATTTCTTTGTAGGTTTAATGTTGTTTTTTTTTGTTTTTTTTTTTGGGGGGGGGGCAACGTGGCCTAGTGGATATGCAATCGGACTTCGGAACTGGATTACTCAGTTCAAATACAAGTTGTTCAGTCTACATTAACATATGGACAAATACCCTTGGGAAAGGTATAAATCTCCATCTAGCTATGGATTAAATAGTCAACTTGTGTTAAAGAACTATATGTGTATAAAAATAAGGTTTTTCAAAAGTCGTTGTCCTCGGCATTATAATGACCTTAAAAGGTTGATATGCCGTTAAAACAAAAGAAACAAACAATGTTTAGGTCTTGAAATTTTATTTTTGGTTTGCTAATAAGTTTATTTCCTATTTAAATGGTTTGCAATGAAAGTGATTGTTTTGTTGTTTATTGTTGTTATTGTTTTTTTCATAGTTTATGTTTTAGGGAACCAAATATAAAGTTAAAAATATGTTTTAAGAATAAGGAAGCAGATTGGAATGAAAAAAAGTTTACCGTTGAATTGTTTTGTCATCCATTTGTCCTCCAGGCAAAGGTTTGATTTTCGGTTTGAATGGTTCTACCTTATTTAACTCATGTTCCTTGTACTTTGAATTATATTCAGTCAATCGGCAAGGCTGTTCTCCTTTTTCCATAAAGTTTGTAGGAAGATGTTTGCAGTAATGTCTCCTGATAAAAGTTTAAAAAAATGAAAAACGTTTTATTTGCAAGATAATTTTAATTTATATTTTGCACACTGTCTTGGAGGGGTTCACCTAAACTCATAAGACAATCTAATTTCACACGACATGATTATTGCATATTTTAGACCAAATTTTAACTGACAATCCAAAGAGTCACTTCACTCAAAATACAAGAGTCGTTCCAAAAGTAATGCCTCAAACTTCTTTATTCTAAACAACCGGTACAGATAAGACTAATCCAAGCCGGAACGAGTTACGTTGTCATGACAACATGAACTGTGCATTAAGAACCTGAAAGCCTTAAATCCCCTTTGCATATATTGATGGCGTGAGACTCTTCGAAAACAATCCCATTCATGGATCAGAAGCAAAGAATACTAATACTATTAAATTTAACCATGCAAAAAAATGAACCGGTCAATATTCACTAGCGCCTACTGAACATTTATGAAGCCAATGCATTTGATCCCACCGTAGTTAGTAGATGTGTTTGTTGGTTTCAGGAGAGTGGCAGAGATTTAAGGGACAAAGCGTGTCCCGAACTCAAAAACGAGTCACCTCGTCCATCGGTAGCAAATGTTCATTGGAGACTGTAGTTATTATGAAGAAAAATAAATTCTAGAACACCAAGATTTGTTTGTTTTGAACCCCTACCCGCAATGACAAAATTACAATTCATGTTTAAAAATTTGGATTAAAAAATTTAAATGATATACGCCAAAATACTTCTAAGTTAGTTTCAGTAGATTATAGAGTTTTGATCTACTTGCAAATGTTAGGATGAGAAGTTTGTGAGATAAATATATCTATATTTCAACTGTAAATATTTAAAAGGGACACAGAGAGAATGGACAAGGGGAATTGTAAATTGCATTGTTGTGATGACTGAACTTATACATTCATGAACAGAAAGTAATATCTCTTTATTGCAAATATAATAAAGCGAGATTTTAGGAATGCATCCTTGTCATGGACATGTGTTCTGATTCTATGATAACACTGGAATTTATTTTTAAAGTTCAGACATTTGATTAAACTAGGTTCTAAAAAATCGTTATTATATCAATAATGACTATTACCCAGATATTCAAAATAAAATGGTGATTTTTAACTAAACAGCAAAAGTAAATTAAATGAATGCATTATGTCTTCCACTTCTTAGTATGGTATTTCCTATTTATAGTATATTTATCCTTTTCTTTATTAGTTGTTTAGTTAATAGAACCGCAACGCCTTATGGATGAAAATGGAATATTTTAACTGCCAAAGAACTAATTCGTTCGAAATAGTTTCTTTTGTCTCTTACATTGGAATAAAAAAATACTTTCGTACAAAATTCAATTAAAGATGCAGTTCTTTTCAATTCTCTACGATACCAACTTTTTAACATATCTAAATGAAACAAAATAAATTATATATGGATCTTAATTTCAGATAATTTAGACAATCAAATAAATGTCAATGACACAAATGAGTTACCCCTGTTTTTAATTATCGTTAGTTTTTTGTTGTTTTTTTCATGGTTCAATTAGTAATCCTTTATACTAATGACAAAACACCCTATCACCAGTCTTGTTTGTATCTTGTTTGCCAGTCAGCATAAAATATCATATATATATACAAGTTAAACAAACAAGTTCGGTCAGATTTTAAAGACAAAACGGAAACGACATTTTCATAGTAATCGCTCTTAGAATCCAGCACCTTCTGTCAACGTGTCCCTAACTGTTCAATCCTCTTGCAGGACTAAACATGGGGCTTTGGACGCAAAAATAAGTCTTCTTCAATAATGAATAATCATCCAGGGAAAGGAAGAGGTGGTAATCGGATGCTGCAATGTCAGGTCACTTAGGGTGATAGCACTTAGTCTCTCACCCAAATTGTTCTTTGGTTTATCTGACCACACACGTGAAATGTGACCTCGCGTTGTCATAAAGGAAAAAGCACACTTATGTGTTTCACCAGTGAAGGCTCCTCCTGGCGCAATTAACTCGAGAGTGTAACTCATCTAGGTCTAAGAATAAGTCTGATTCCAAAGCCTGTGTGGTTAACACTCATCAACTTAAACGAGAGAGTAACTCGTCAAGCTGAAGGACAAGACTGATTACAAAAGCCTACAGATGTAATAAACCCGTCAAACTGGCCTTGTGTCTAAGTTGGGTTTGTGCTCGACCAAGTAGATTTATTCATCAGGTGCAATGTGTGTTGAACATATTTCGATTGCTATATGCCTTCAATGGCCGTTAAGACTCATTGTTTAGCAATTCATTCTGAACCACTTGAGCTTATCACGCAGTGACAAATCTTTGAACTTGAATTTTTGAAACCAAGGCCTTGCAGTACCTTTGTCCACACCCCTTTAAATTACGGCAAAGTTACATTGGAGTCATCAGTTACTGTCACATCACCGATATTAAGTAACGTAGAACCTATTCAGTTTTAAGATGGGTGACCACCGAGGAATATTAGGTATGTACCTAGCTAGTCGGCTGTTCTTGGTATAATCAGTCTAATGCATTAAGTATTCTTACTGAAAGATTTTATCCCCTTGCCATCTTTCACAACGACGGACCAGTAGCTAAAATCGTCCTCAATTTCAGTTACCTTCTAGGGTGGGGACTGAAAGTGTCAGGATAGTCTAAGATTCCGAAAAACTTTATGAAAAACAGAAAGACTGATCCAAGCCTGAACGGGTGAGGAGAGTTCTCCCTGTTTAATAAAAACAACAACACTATAAAATTTTTGACACATATGTCGGCTTAATGCAGCCGCTGATAAGGCCACTTTGAAGTCATAAATCATAGAGCCCTGAACGTGTTCTCCAGACATTTCAATCTTTCTCACAGCTGTCAGACTCATATCCGATGCCATAGGTTGCTGCACATGTTTTTATAACGTTTCGTTTTTCTACTTCCGGCTGTGCAAATTTAGAAACAATTGCTACGCAATTGCACAGGGTGTTCTAAAAGTTGCTATGCTGCATAAAATAATGTATTGATGCCAATGGAGGAATTTTCAGCATTTCCTTTAAGCTCTGATACTGTAAATAAATTAGAACTTTTCATTGCTAAAAATGGTCTTGCCTAAATATTTTGTAATTAAATTCACTGTGTGTTCGTTTATTTAAATTTGTATATACCTTTGTACACCGTAACATGATGGACACTCTGTATATGTTTCAACTTCAACCAATAACAATTTGAAAAACGAACAGAATAAGTTCTGTTAGCAAGTAATTCATAAGCATTAATTATTATTAATTTAACATTTGAAATGTATTAAGTGATTTTAAAATCGTCAAAAAATGATTTTCAATACTGTGCAAACATTCGATAAATCAAAATGCAACACACACTAAAGAAAAAGGCTATGCTTTGTTGGATTTATTTTTCAAATTAAATTATTTTTTAAACTTTTGAAATAACATTGAGAATAAATATGTTTAAATTATATCAAACGCAAATTAAATAAAAGTAATCCATCAAGATTTAATTATAAGCCTGTGTCCTTAAGTAGGTGTAATAAAACTGTCTCTTTGTAGAAGCCATTTATATATAAATTGTTTTACTTAGATTAAAGAAATCCCGTCTTGATATATGATTTATAACTGACTTCAAACATGTCTACATGTGAACCATTTTCTCATTCAAACCCTCTCTCTCCCTCTCTGTCTCTTTCTTTTTGAAAACAAAACGAACTTGATTAAGAAAGCTGTTCAACCTTCTGTTATTCTGAAGCTTTCGAAAGTCGCTCAATATCAACTCAAGCTTAATCATGTTTAGCCAATTAGAATCCATAACAATTATAATTACAATAACAATAATAATAGAATAGCGTGTAAAACAAGAAGAAAAACAATGTAGGAGTTAAAATAGAAGAAAACCAAAGCTAAAAATGAAGATAAATGATGTACTTGTACTAGGTGTTGTAACTATGAGCTAGGCAAATGGCGGTAAAATTATTGGAAGGAACTCGAAAAACTGAGAATGATAAGGAGTGTAAAGAGGGACTCTCTTATGTTGTGGAAGGTAACAACTTATCTAGTGACTGTACTACGATAAAAACGCTCTACAAGACCCTAGCGAAGCATCAAGTATTCAGCTACTGACAATATAATGAATTAAACTTGCTCTATAAACCTGAAAGTTGGACTGTTTGAGTAAAATTTAAAAAACAGTGCGATTTTGATCCATGCTATACGTGTCTTCTGAGAAGAGTATCCGAGAAGAAATGACACAATACAGTCTTTGTCTAGGATGGAGCTGATTCTACTGGAGCATAAAAAGATGCTTGTTGTCACTCCTGAGAAAAACAGCCGTTACAAACAGCAGGAAAACGCTGCATGTGACCCGTATGAGAATTCAAATAATGATAACAGATTATAATATAAACAAAGAACCCAATAAAAATATTTTTTAATTCCATTTTTTGGGGGTAATTTTTTAATCGTCAAGTTAAAGTTTCCAGCGAAGTTAAGCATTGGTAAAAGTTCGGGCTCTGGAATCGTAGTACGCAAGCTCAAAACCATTTCATTCACCTTAAAAATGGCCTTGTGCCAAACTTGGTTGTTGCTGCTCATCAAGTAAATATAATATAAAAGTTTACAGTAATTTAAAGTAAGATTTTTGTTTTTAACATTTTTTGTATCATTTATAGTCTTTTGGGAAAATAAAACAATAATTTGGCAATTTAATCGATAGCTGGGGAAGATTACAGTTACGGCCTAGAAGTGAACTTAATAGGAATTCATTTCACAGAAACAATTTCTAAATTGTTTATAAATTCAGAACTTCTATATGTTTTTTTTTAAAAAATCGTTCTCACTTCTTTACAAACTTTTAGTTTTAATTATATTTCAAATGAAAGAGTCGTATGAAATCAGATCACAATTTTGACAATAATGATTCTTTAACAACACAATGAAAGATATTTATAATATTAATTAGTCTGCGCCTGTGTATTCAACCTAATTTTAATGAAATAAATGTATTGAATAGCATATTCAGTTAGGTGGTCAACACTGCATTCATATGACAATTACTTGGTGATTCCATTCAAAAATATCTTAAAATTCTATACTATGGTAGAATTATCAAATTGATTCGTGGATTGCAACAACATATTTTTGCTTTATTCAAATTGGTATTTTAGCTTTTAGTTATTACTCCCGAGGATTTTATGATTCTAAGCTATTAATAAACATATTTTTGTTTTCAGAAATGAATTGGAATTATTAGTTGTTGGGGTTGTTCTCAAATCAATCAAATCACCAACAATATATATTTTAAAAATATAGAATCTATTTAGATTTTTAAATTTTTTAACGTTGTTACTATGTAAATATATAATTTATTCAGGGCTAATTGATTTGTTTAGGAACAATCGAAGCGATAATAATTACTCGTCAGTAAGCATCATTAAAATAAGCGGATCATATTCGTTTAGAAATAAAGTAATCCACATAAAAATATAGGCAAATAAAGTTAGTATTGAAGAAGGATTAATAAGATAATTATTTTATTATTAGTAGAAATATGGTGTACAAATGAGTTTAAGAAAGTATTCCATAAAGAAAAATTATATATATATATACATATATAAAATGAGAAAATATTTGGTGCTTATGCATTTGAAGTCATTTGTCTATATGATAATTATATTTTAAAAGAAAAAATGTTAATTATTTGACACTTACAATCCGACTGACTGTCTAAACAATTAGTTATTTAATAAATAATAAAAATTAATCACATATGATTTTGCCATTATATTTCGACTCTTATGTAGGAGTTATTTGTTACGTAACTTATATTCAAAGTGAATTAAAAAAAAGGGATATTTACTCACCCGCAGGTACAAATTTGGCAAATACATTTAGAAACCATTGTTAACTTTAATAAAAAGATTTAACGAATTAAAACCGAAAATGGAACAACTAGAAAGTGACCAAGTATTGAAAGAAAGCGGGTTTGTTTTTCTTGAGTTCGGCCAAACAACATCAGTCCACAGGAGGTGCCCTGGAGGTGAAGGACAGTAGTAGAAAGAAGTGGGTCGGAAAGAGAGTGATAAGGAGAAAGTAGAATAATGAATGAATCGGGTGGGGTCAAGTTTTGTTAGCAGTTATTATTCCTCAACAACAGCAACAAAGAATGGTAGTCGCCAAGAGAACAGGCCGTGGCTCATAAGAAAAGGCAATAATATTGTTTATGTTCAAAGGTGGAGGTTAGCAACAGTTTCTTAGCAATAGGCTTGACAAATAAAATAGAAAGAAAATAGGATGGTGTCGGTTGTTGAATGTTTGAGGTGGAGGGGTAGTAAAGTTGGCGTTGGCTGGGCCCTGGGCAGTAGTGGTAATAATTTGACATTACAACAGTGGGACATTCATTGAATCACGTGAGAGGAGAAATTTGAGTATTCCCCCGCAGACAGGCTAGAAAGAAAGAAAAAAAATAATGATAATGAATGAAAGCAAACACGATTAAAAAAAAAGAAGGAAAAGAAGAAAAGAAAGAATGAAAATTCTTAAAACAGTACAAAGGGAAAAAAACTCAAGGGAGAAAAAAGTAAATAAAAAAAAAAAAACAGAATAAAAAAAAAAGTAAATAAAAAAAAAAAACAGAATAAAAAAAAGTAAATTAAAAAAAAACAGAATAAAAAAAAGTAAATTAAAAAAAAAACAGAATAAAAAAAAGTAAATTAAAAAAAAAAACAGAATAAAAAAAAGTAAATTCATAAAAAGGGAATAAAAAAGCGAGAATGAATAATGCTTATAATTTAAACGAAAGAAAAATATTAAAAATATAATCAAAGTGAGAAAAGAAGAATAAAAGAAAGAAAGAAGGAAAGAAAAATCAAGAAAATCGAGATAAGATTAAACGTACCGAGAGAAAAGATAAAGACAATAATAAAAAAGAAAGAAAGAAAGAACTTATACACGAATAATGAAAAATTCAAATGCTGAAAAAAATAAATAGAAAACTCAACTACTACTACAAAATTCATCTAGTGTGTGTTGTGTGTCATATCCTAACGATCTCTACCAAATTTTTTGCCAGTTTTTTAATGTAGACAAATGAGATTTGATATACGGGGTATTTGGTGCACCACTGCACCACCACTTTTTATTTGACTTTGTGTTGATTTGTTCCCTATGGACTCCGAAACAGCTGCACTGTTTTTCTTGAAAAAGTCCTACTTGTGTATTGGAGTGAGTGTTCTTAGAAAAGTATTGTTTCGGAATACTTCCAGTGAGTATCGATAATCGATTACTAAATAAAGTCAGTTTTTTTTTTAAGGAACGGTCCGAAATTTTAAACACTCTTAAACTTTACAATTAAAAAAGTTGTTCAGATGTTTCATGACTACAAACCCCGACATTACTTTGCCAATTTTTTTTTCTAGAAACTTGAGATTTGACTCATAAGGTATTTGGATTTGTAGATCAAATTCTATTTGGTTTTCAGTCTGAAAAATAACTGCTAATGAGACGAACTCAAACTCAGAGCAAGACCAGGAAATATTGCTAGTATAGAGTAGATTATGAATACACTATTTCACCAAGCAATTCATAATATCTGCTTAAGATATTTCTAGACGTTTCTGATATAATCCATACGTGTTTTTTTTCCACGATGATGGTATGATTCAACACAGATGCTGTTGTTGTTTTAATCAAAATACTTTTTTTAACTTTGATCAACCACATCAATTTTAGTTGCATCACTTAAAATTAAGTTGAGATTTCCAATTTAAGGAAATCATTTTCTCCAACGAAGCAAACGCTCATTAAATCTTCTATTTAATAACGGCCTTTGAGAAATGTGTGTATATATACACGTTCATGAAAACATCAAGTTTTAACTAAAATATTATATTGCTTTTTTCTGAATGTAATTATTGTTTCAATAACCATTCTATCTTCCCTTAAACACACACACACACACACATACACACACACACACACACACACACATATATATATATATATATATATATATATGTGTGTGTGTGTATAATTAAATAAACTGTAGATATTTTTCAAATAGTGCGAATAAATAATTTGGTTTATCGATATAAATAAAAGTGTAAAATCAGCTTGTATATGAGTAGGAAGCCATTCATACAGTTCCGATTTATTATTTCCAGTTTAAAAAATTGTTACAAATAAGAGATATATTATATCCCTAGCCAAGTAAATACCCAAGTTAGGCACAAGGCCAGTTTTATGTGTTCATACACCTGTTTTGTTTTTTTTAGAATCAGTGTAGCTCTTTGACGAGTTGAGAAACTTTTATGGCTTGAAATTTTTATCTCTGTGTTGCAGATAGCAATGGTAGAAGACTTTAGGAAATCAACTCCTGTCATGAAAGCGCGTCAGAAGCAGAGACGCGTCATTGTTTTTCTTCGTGCAAAAAAAAATTGAATCTATTTAAATTGATCAGCACCCGTTAAACGTTTACAATGCTTATGCAATCGATAGCATCTCATTTAGAAATAGGTTCGCCATGTTCAGAACGTGAAAATGGAACGTCTCTTTCATCAATGGCAAAAGGTAATTGAGAATAGCGGTGTCTAAATCAAAAAATAAATTCTGGAGTAGAAAAGGTAGCGTGTTGTCAGGTCTTCAAATTTTAGAAAAATAACCAAATATAATGAGTGGCGTTACTTTTGCCATAACTCTTGTAAAAGATAAAGAAAAACGTAATTTCATCGAAGTCTACCCAAAACGCGTTTAAATTGGATTGTGACCATTTAGACGTATATCTTGGCGGTTACTCGTCGTCGAGTATGACTGTTCTCTGTCTTGGTTCTTTGGACCCTTTTGAGGAGAACGCCTGTGCGTGATGTCTTTTAATATGGATAGACTGATGCTCCTGCAGTGACCACACTGCCCCTTAGCAGAGGAGGATCTGGTTCTAATGGCATGGAGAGAACAATGACGACTGGAGGCCATTCTTTATTGCAGCCTTTCTGCCATCTTCAGTACTGTTGTGTCACTGAGTACATCATCCGCCACATCCTACGTTGAGGGCTTGCACTATTTAGCCCATAGCTGGAGGAAAGATAGGACTTCATACCTTTCCCAAGGGTATTAACCGACATGTTAACGTAGACGGAACAACTTGGAATCGAACCCGTGTAGTACGACTCCGAAGTCCTATCGTCTATCCACTGGAAAACGTCGACTGGTAAACTTACACTCAGACGTATATATAGGCATTCTTTAACACTAAACCACTAAGAAAAAATTTTGGACATTTTTTTACAATCAGTGGGAATGTAATTAATGACAACGATTTACTTCATCGGCATTGAAACCTGCTTCAAATAGAAAATACTCACTGAACATTTGATTGAGTTTTATTTTGATCAAATGCCTTATGAAAAAAATCATCAAAAAGAAGAAGAACAATGTCAATGATAATAATAATAATAATAATAATAATAATAATAATAATAATAATAATAATAGTAATAATACTGATGATGATAAATCATTCTTAACTTATGATAGTTTTCGCGATATCAACTCTTCTAAAATGGTCCCTCGTTTTGTTCGCCTTCGATCTCTTGCATGCATTACAGATATTTTGTTTCACAATATGTCGTTAGACTTGGTAAGCCATCGCTCATCCTAAGGTACCAATCTTTTAATTTTTTTAAAGTAAAATTTATCTAAAACCCATAATAGCGCTACAATTGAAAAGAGAGAGGTAAATGCCTACACAAAGTTAGATATAAATATTGATATTTTTAGTTGGTTCATTTTTTAGATCAATCATTTCGTATATACTTTCTGCCTTTGCCTATTTTTTTTTATTCCTTTCTTTGTTTTGGTTAATGCAAATTATTAAACCATATTTCTGTGATATGACTAACATCTGTTACTCAATTCTTGATAAAAAGTGACTTCTAATATTATGTCAATAAAAGCGTTCCGTACATAAATATGTTGATCGACTTGATCCAACATCATTGCATTATTTATGTGCATTTATTCCTCTGTGAAAGACAATGGTAGGCAGAAAATTGAGGAAAAGGTGGCAATCAACAGATACTGTTTGAATAAAATATTCATAGACCAATTATACTGCTGGTATATTCTTAAAAATCATCATGAAATTGTTTTAAAGTTTTAAGTACAATTTCCAAGACATTTCCAAGTCAGTTTGTTTTATTTGAATATTTTAATGACTAAGAGAAAAAGCCATAAATAACATTTATTGTAATTTAATTCTGAAAAATTCTGTCATAGGGTTTAGTTTCTTATTCGTGCATGTTTGTATTTTTCCTATTATCACCGAAGAAAGTAAATTTAAATTTTCAATTGATATTTACAAAATGAACTCAGCACTTGGCAAATTTGATTGTTTTTTTTTTATTGAAATCAGAAGAACAGTAAAAATTACTTGTCATGTATCAAAGACTACTCTGAAAACAAATTATTTTATATATCCAGTCAAAGAGAGAGAGAGACAGAGAGAGAGAGAGAGACAGAGAGAGAGAGAGAGAGGGAAAAGAAAGAGAGAGAGAGAGACGAAGAGAGAAAAGGAGGAAGGCTTTGATGCCACGTAGTGATACTAAAAGTCTATCTTTTTTCTAACTCTAATTTCAACCCAGCGGCCATGGGGTAAAAACCATTGTCAACGATCTGGCAACACAAGCTTGTTATTTAGGATATCTAAGATAAGTTAATGAACATTGAAAAATAATGAAAATGCTTTTTTTTTCTTAAATAATGTATTTCGATTTCGTTTCAATCCCGCTTGTCTTGTTTAGCTTGCTTGCTGATGTCAGCTCAACCAAAATATACATCTTGAAGACCAAACACACGAGCGACCATATCGAATTGAGAAAAAACGTCGAAGATGAGAACCAACCATACCCGACCTGAGACCCGTTTAAAAGAAATGTCAAAAACACATAGCCATACAATATACTTCTCTGGGTGACAAACTATACTTATATAAATTCATTAATGTTTTAAAAGCATTGACCTAATATTTGAAAAATAATTGATATTCAAAAAAAAATATTTCCTTTTATTTATGTCTCTCATCAAACCAGCAATCGCTTTCATCCACCATATAATCACTTCTCATTCTCCATTTCTTTCTCTTTTTATTTCTTATTAATTCAACCTTTAGATGTTAATCTAAATGATTGTGTTAGATGTTCGAATAAAAAATTAACTGCATCCGAAGCGTATATTTCTGAAAGATTCAACCCTGAATCAACAGCTAATGATTTAATTAGAATAAAAATACAATACCATCTCACTACAAATCTTTTAAATATATTTTATTTCACATCATTAGTTCTAATGGATCTTGTAGTGATTGCTTTTTATTATAAATCAAAATACGAATCAAACATGCTTATCCCATCTTAACTCTGATTTAAAATCTGTAGTTAATATATTGCCAAATTGCTCACCTGTCTTATTGCTAGAATACTACGGTTAATAGCGTATAAGAGGCTTTCCTATTCTACACGATTCTGTCACTATAACGTAATTGATACCCAATATTTTTTTTTATATTAAGCATTTCCTTCCATTTACAAGAGAAACTAAATTAATTTTTTGTGGATTTTGTAAAATAATATTAAACATAAACAAACAACACATGCATTTATAATTTACTTTTATATCAAATATGAAATATATACAAGATAAATGAACCAGAAAATTGAAAGACATACATATGTCACTATTGAAATATTCATTCATCCTAATGAGACAATTTTTTTCAGTTGTTGCAAAAATAAAGCCTGTCCAAAATTTTGGAAGGAATTTTAATATAAAACTAACCAAGTCTATTGTGAAAAACATTGTTTTGGACTAATGTGCGCTTTTTGTAATATCATGTCATTTTGTGGATGATAAAATTGCTAAATACACAAGAGCCCTTTTTATTAAAAAAAAATGGACAATCATGAACTTGCATGATTTCAAACTTGGGCATTGTGCCTAGCAAGCAGTTACAAATATCAACGGAACATGAGTAGTTGGGACTAGAAGTAATCGCACAATACTAAGTTGGTTTCAAAAATCTAATGCTGATGATGATGGTCTGGAAAATTAAGAGTGTAAAGGACGGCCATACAGGTTTGATAAATAATTACATTTTTAAAATACTTGTCAACATGTCAGAGAAATGTCCCAGATGTTCACTTGTCACTACAATAGTCTCGGTTGCCGAGTATTGGGAAGTTGCTACGTGTTCTTCAAGAATAAAAGCTAAATATAAAATTAAAAATTATTTTTGAAAAAACCTGATTCGAGCAGAAATTAATTTTAACCAATTAATTTTTTTTTGCAGGATTTGATGTCTTAATGTAATGATTAACATATAGAGTTCTGAATCAATATTGTAATATCAATCCTGATCAAAATTTTGTCCCTAGAAAACTCTTTTGTAGTGAATCTGAACAAACTATGCTCACCTTTGGACCCCGACTATAAAATTGTCATCTAGTCAGCCAGAGCTGTTCTAATATAGGAACTTAAAAAGGTCGAAATATGTCTTCTTGTCTTAGGTCACCTAAGCAGATATATTGAACCTTTATGGTCCAAAAGATAATAAAATGTTCGGTTTGAATATCCGTGAAAAGGTAAAAGCTTAACAAAAAGCTTCCTGAGTTCATCAAAAAAGCATCTGAAAAAAATTAGAACACAGATTGATTGAAGTGTTACTAATTGGACACTAAAAGTAGTTGAGTACTCCACCCAGTGTAAACAAACAAGCTACTCGTGAAAAAGATCAAATTTCTTGTTCCAAATGGGGCGGTCCACGTGGCCCATTGGACAGGAAATCGGACTTCGGAACTGTAGTACGCGGGTTCGAATCCAAGTTGTTTCGTCTAGTTGAGATGTCGACTAATACCCTTGAGAATTGTATGAATCCCCATCTTCCCTTCCAGCTATGGATTAAATAGTGAAACTTGTTTATTAAAAATAAACCATGTGTGTATAAAAATAATGTTTACCATAAGTAATTGTTCTTGGCATTAAAATGACCTATAAAGGTCGATATGGCGTTAAACAGGAAAACAAACAAACTAGTTCCAAATAAATCTTTGATCTTGCAGAATAACGTTGATTTTATATTTACTTCTTGAGTAAAACTGTTTTAATAAAATTCTTGTTGTTGGCAGCATGGGGCCGATTTCCTTCAAATGATCTGATCGTTCAAAAGCGTGTCTCCCAGAAGAAATTGTTTTTAAATGATGTTCATTTAACGAACCTGAAAAATAAAAATGACAAGGTCAAATTTCATTATTCTAAATATTTTTAATTTATTTCTTGAAGACTCCACTAAACAAAAAGAAATAAAAATTAAGTAGATGTGTCGCACGCCTCACAAGAGCGGCAACAACGAGAGCAGCAACAACGGGTGCGACATACACCCAAGGCCTGCAGTCATTACGAGTGCTAAATTCACGAACTGATGATAAACTGTTTGAACATATCAGGCGGAGCTGTAAGACAAATGGACTAAACAGAGAAACAAACGCTAAGAAAGTAGACAGTAATGTATGAGATATGCATATATATATTTTCAGAACCAAATTTTCAGAACATTATAATATATAATCTAGTCCATAAAGAACATATCTAAGCAAAAGTCCTCACTACCAAAAGGCTCGCTTCGCTCGTCTTGGTATAAGTTATTTTTTCCATGTTTTCACAATCTTTTGGAACAACTTATATGTTGACGGATTGAAAAAATTCCTTCGCGGGGACATTCTCTCCCATGCCCTCTATCAGCTCACCAAGTTTGAGCCTGCTAGGCCCAGCCATCTTTGAGTCTAAAAGGAACATACGTAACCAAAAGTCCTCACTACCAAAAGGCTTGCTTCGCTCGACTTGGGATAAAATAGAAACTGAAAATTTTTATAAAAAGCTCACTCATCGAATACATTTAGTATTTTTTAAATTCTTTGGGTGAGGCTTGAAAATGTGATTATTTTTTATCCAAACTACAGGTCTCATATTTATTTTTATTAGATTCACTACTTTTCGGTCGATTGTTCCGATGCTTTCTTTAATAAAATCGAACGAACCGTGGTAAATTCGATAAATATAGAAATATGTATAGCAATCTGTATCATAGACAGATATATTTTTCATTTTAACTAATTTGCTTAAAAATACCTATGATGCGTTAATGAGAGTTTTTAATCATTATTTTTTCGACTGATAATTCTAAAATATTTAGATTAAATTTAATGTTTTACTATATAGATATATAAGATATATTCAAAATTATCTATTCTTAGCTATAACTTTATCTATCTATCTATCTATCTATCTATCTATTTATCTATTTATCTATCTATCTATCTATCTATCTACCTATCAATCTATCTATCTATCTGTCTGTCTGTCTTTCTGTCTGATAGCCTCTCAGCCAATCTACGGATTACTCTTTTTTAGTTTCCGCTTCGGTCTATCAGCAAATCTATCTAATTTTGGGCATATACACATAATCTACATGCATATGTTTAAAAATATTTCAAGTCATATGTTACTTACTAACTCCAAGGAATTTGAATATTTTTCTCAGATGTCCTGCAATATCGTCTCTGTATTCTTCTGTTTTAATGATAAGGAATTGGTCGCGAGAAAAAACATTAAACCATTCCAAAAGGTAATAACCGTACATACCAATCAGCAATCTCACCTGTAAAATCAAAAGATATTCTATTGATGAAGAACAAAAGAGTTTGGCTTTAACATTTGTTTTAAAAACTCTTTATATACGTATATACAGTAGGTTCTAAATACGACAAACAAGGTATCATTTGAGAAACCCTTAGGTTGTGCAGTTATTCAGTTTTCTTTAAAAATCACTATCTATATAAAATTTAGTACTGTTAAGATATTATAATTGATTAGTCAACTACCAACCTAAGTTTGGCACAACACCATTTTTACGTGCTCTATATATCTGGGATTTTCGTATTCAGTGTTGCTTTTCATCTAGATGAGCTATCCTTCTGAGTTAACGACCCTCATCTGCGCGATGTAGATAAAAGTGAATGTAATGGTTTTGACTGGGGTTTCAACTCGCGTACTACGATTCCAGAGTTCAAGATTCTACCAATGCTCCACCCTCGCAGCCCAAGTTAAGATATATTTAAATGTATGAAGATATATTTAAAGATATAATTAAATGTATATTCTTAATATATGTACGATTTAAAAACAACAACAACAAAAAAAACTCGATAATTATATATACTAAATGCATTGCCCGAATCCCTGTTATATATGAGAAGAAGTAATGAACATTATGTTTGTAAGGCCGTAAACACTCTTCCAAATGTCATTTCAAACTGTAATTCTTGAAATATATTATATTTACTTAATCAAAAACACCAAACCAAGTTAGACGTAAGATCATTTTTAATTGCTCTATATACCTGAGCTCTTTGTATTTAGTGTTGCCCTTCACCTAGATGAATTGCTCTCCCGAGTTAAGGAGCCCCATCTGCCCGAGGCAGGTAAAGGCGAATGTAATTTTTTTTGGACTGGAAATTCGAAGTCGCGTTATACGATTTCAGAGTTCAAACTTTTACCAATGCTCCACCTGGCTTCCCTAATTCTTGAAATATATGTAGCCATTATACTATGCAGAGCTCGGAATGCTTTTGTGCCGCTTTTGCATTCATTTTCATAATAGTATGTTCTGCAATTTAGAATTCTTACCTCATAGCTCTTTTTCCGGTCCAAAACCACTTCTGATGATTAAGATAATTAAGAGATTTACTCTTCTGTTTTTCAATGTAAGATTGAATATAATATTTATGTGTTTTATATAATAACTAAGATATATTGTACAATATCTCTAAATAGCACATTATTTCTAAATGTGCGATAAATGAACTAACACATAATATTTAAATACAAGAATTATAATTTTGATTGATTTGAATATCCATGTTCAATTAATGAAAATAAAACGAGTGCTAATTATCGTACATAGAAGCATAATCAGTTGAGGTTTATGGACTTTCACTCGGTGTTTTTGTTTGTGAATGGTAGGCTCTTAATCAAGGGTCTGGTGTCTTCTTTTTTTCTCAAAAAATAATCTCTTTCTTTCTGCCCAAATTCAGGACCACACACTTCCTTAAATAGTGATTAGTGGGTGGTGACTGATGTAGTTGGATCTCTGACTGTCCAGTCAATTACTTACATGTAAGCATTCCGATTCGGGTAATTGGTTACTTGATGCTTCAAACAATTTCTAAAACTTTTCAAGACAGTTTACCGACGCCCCTGATTAATCTTCATAATTCCCTAAAAGGTGAGTTCTCATGAATATAGATTGGATTTCTGATTCCTTAGCAAAGTCATAAGTTTAGTTTTTCATGTCATTAAGTCAATTCTATCTGTTGGCAAACGCAAGAATTTTGCAACTAAAGGGACATTTTTTTTATAAAAACAAATCCATATTCTTTATTTTTCTTTCTAGTATCTAAAATACTAGCATTTGATTTTTAAAAAACAATTTCTATTTTCATTTTAGATATATTGACTCTTTTTTACTTATTCTTAATAATGACACATAACTCATTCTATTTTATCGAACAAGCTAATTTTGAACTGGATTTAATCACAATTGTTTTCATCTAACTTGCTAGTCTCTTAATGACTAAAATCATAATTTCGGTCTCCTGGAGTTGCTCGGGATACACTACTAATAATATAAGGATTTCTATGGCACCTAGTGACTAGTAAAACATGTTCCGTTACACATTTAACGTATGCAAGGAAATAATTTCGTGGCAATGATTGAGTAGTAAAGAATGGATAGGGCGTATAAATTAACAAGTTGGTTTTGAGAGATATTGTAAGACATTATAGGTGTTGAATATTATATATATAAAAGATGATAATTCAAGTTCGTGTGTTCATTCGTGTTTGCTTGTGTTCAATTTTATTTGAGTGAAAGTTTGTGTGCTTATCTGTTTATGTGTGTTTGTGCACACACGCATGTGTGCTCCGGCTATTATACTTGATTTTTCACTATGTGATGGTAATAAATCAAAACAATTTTTTTTAAAATGGATTTACTTACGTAAGTGTGCATATGAAGCGCCTTGTTAAACAAACACCAACGGGTACCATGTTGTCTTTCACAATCAGTGAATAATTTCATTGCGTGCATCACTCCATCATGAAAACTTATTGAAGAAACATTCCCCCGAATTAAGAATAAATAATCAGAATATAATCTACCGAGAAAAAAATAGAGAAATGAATATTGCTTTATTAAAATAATTTTTGATTATTTTATTTTTACTAAGATTAGTAAAAACAACTTTATGCCTACCAATATGCCTACCAATGAACGAACTGATAATTTTGTATTTGTTTCGAACATAGATATTCAGCAAGTGATTTAGGTGTTTCATTCAATAAATGTTTAAATCTTAGGATGATATATTTTGGATGCTTATCAAAATGAAAAAAATTAAGTATTTTATGATGCGTTTAGAATTAATATTTCAATGTCCTCATTGGCTATAACCTTATCACTGGTCACATCATAATCGGTGAAAGCTAACTATTTGATTGTGTGGTTGGTTCTCTTTACTTTTTTTCTTTTGCAAAGAAAATGATTAAAAATAATCACACTTTTGCAAAATATTTTTTTTTTGTAAAAAAGATTAAAAAAAAACGAAAAAGAACAACGTTTGCCTTGCTTTAAATTATAAACATCTTCTGCCTTAACACACGAACATTTAATAACTTTAATTCAGAACTAAATTCAAAATCGTATTAGAAATTGTCATTTTTTTATATTTCCTTCACATAAAAAATGTATATTTCTGTTCTTTTATTTCTATTCAAGTTTCACAAACTTTGCATTTAAAGAATATAACTAGAGTATTCATTTATATTTGATTTCTATAAATCTATATTAAACTAAATATTTAATGATACTTGATAGTAACTTTTTCATCTATGGTTTGTAAGTATTACAAAAAAAAATTAAAAAGAATTTACAAAGAAAATTATACAAATGTAAACATAAAAGTAAAACAAACCTGTCAATTGGGTTTCGCATGATGAGAATAAACTTTGCCTTTGGCGTCAAATGATAAATACAGTCTGGTGTTAAAAATTTGGGTTTTTTTCTTCCTTTATTCTGTGGGATTAATGGCCACCCGGTGAAGTCCCAGAAATAAGTTGGACTTCCATCTCCTGAATAATTCAAATGGAATAAAAAGAAAACCTAAGTATATATTTCCATGTGGTAATGTTCAAACATATCATGAATGAAAAAAGGAAAGTAAATAATAAGGAATAGACTTGAAAAAAAAAGTGGGATAGGAAGATAAACCTTACAGAGTAACATACTAAGATATTCGCTGATGAAAAAGAAATTCGCATTCCATTGAAAACTACTGCACTAAAATGTCAAACACGCTAATGAAGAATTTGCTAAAGTATGGAAACTAAATCTAACTTTCACACTTTTCTAAAAGGCACAATTACTGCCTAAAAACTTTGAGTTTGCGTATAGTTCACTCATTTTAGATAGAGACTTGGTAAATTATAGCCCTATATACTTTCTTACTAGAATGAATTGAAATATATTGATTTTTTTTTTCAAATAGAGCTCTTGAAGCTGATGCATAGAAAAGCACGGCTATCTGAAAAAGTAAAACAATTACTAAGTTGAAACTTTTCAAACTACTAAAAATAACATAGAAAATCTGGTAAATGAGGAAACTTTAACTCAAAGTTAGGGTCTAAACGAGTTAATATATTTGAAAGACCGTAAATTGTGATAAAAGCATAAATTTAAAAAAATATTTACTTACCAAATATTTGATTCTCCTTTATTATAGCAGAAGTGGCATCAAATACTTTTAAATAATCGTCGAAATGTTGAATTTTAGAATCATTGATGAACACGTCGTAACCTGGAAACCAGATACAAAATGAATTTCAAAAATAGACACTGCTGTGCCGTTATCATGTCACATAGCTGAGGGAGCCACCCCCCAGGTGACAACAATGGATGGGTGACAGAATGTAACCTTAACAAATATTTTCAGTCAAACTGATGCTTAAATAGCCTGGAAATAGAACTTATTTATCAATTAGTATTGTGGAAGTACATGATGCAATGGGAGGGCTTTAGTCTGAAGAAAAATTTATTGTTAAACGTTTTATACAGGTTTTCTTGGTTTTACTCAATTTTACATGTGGTAACTTATAGCTCCCCTCTGAAGAGAGAATGTTGGGATTCATACCTTTCCCCTAGGGTATAACCCTAATGGGAACGACTTGGGTTCAAATTCACGTTTTACGATTCCAAAATCCGATTTTGTACCCATAAACACAAGTGGATCTCCCCATCATGAGTTGTGCTATATGTCATAAAAACTATTGCAGGTTATAACGATAATAGATCGAAGCTGGAAACGAAGACATCTATGGGACAAACTGGAACTAAATGACGATACACCCAACAAGAAAACAAAATTAAATGGCATGCACCATATGATCATAAAATAAGAAGTCTCTATCCCCGGGAAAAATTCAACGAAAGTACAACACATATAATTTTTAGAAAAAAGAGTTATGGTCCACAAACACACACGAGTTCAAGGCAAGTTTTGTATAAATAGGGATTTTGCAAGAGTCTCTAGTCTCCCAGTTAACGAAGTCACAATTTAATCTATAGCTTTGATTTATAGCCTAATTTATACCCTTCCCAAGGCCATTAGTCCAGTTATCAGTATGACACAACAGGGGCAGAATAAAAGTGATATGGATCCTCGGCAGAAAATGCAAGAGACCTAAATACCCCATTTTTTACAGTTATATGCCTATGAAGAGATTGTGCTGCAGGTGATCTTTGCATATTAGCTTAACCGTGTCTGAAAGTAAGCTATGACCTTTGGACGTACACATTATGATGCAGGCAAAGTGACTTGGTACAGAGAGCAATTACTAGAGTGTATAAAAGGGACATCCTTGATAACTTTATTTACAGTCAGGCTGGTCTCTTTGCAGTGCTTGAACCTCAGGGCTTGATCCGATTGAACGACACAGATTCAAACCAGCTTACTGTGAATGCATAGTATGATCGCCTAATAAGTTTATCTAGCGGTCTCCTAGTTATTTTGACACCTTCGCAATAGAGAAAACGTTAGTAATTTTTTTTTACAAAAATTGCTCTATCTTCATCCATATTACCTTCCCAATCCTTGAAATGATTTTTAATAATTTGTACATCTATTTTTCAAACTGTTGTTCCCTTCCTTATTCCTGAGTTCAATCATCTAAATAAGGCCATAATGGTTTAATCAGTCAAAAGAATGTAAAAATAACTTTGATAAAGATGTGAAAAACAGTCCAAAAAATAGATGGACATATTTTACTGAGCTAAAAACTATTTTTAGTAAAAATGAGGACACAAAAATATAAAGAATTTGTTTTACTCTGTGAATGTATTTAAGGAATTCTTCAATTCTTTAAAGAGTAGTAGTACTGATGCCTATTAGAATTTTATTGATATAATTTTTTAGATTTTCTTTACATTATAAAAAATTTCAGCAAGCTTATTTACGCCTTTATAATTTGTTCCAGATATTTGTGAATAATCGCTAATTATTTGACTAATGATGTATTGTCATTTAATCAGAAATCTGAAGCAATAATTCAAAATCAGTTGAACAACATTGCATCAGCAAAAAGAGATAACCTAATATGAACATTAAAAATAGAAAAAAAAATCCTCAAGTTATATATTTTTATTTTTTGGTCCAGCTTTATAAATGTTCAAATTGTGACACTGAACCTAAAAATAAGATGAGACTTTAATACCTATGTTCATTTATTTACACTAATTGTACATATTTTTTCCATAGTACAGTTTTCTTGGTAACTTATGATAATTATTTATAGTTTCTTAAACTGTCTTTTTCTGCTTATTTGTCTATATTTTAATGACAACACTTCTTTCTAACTTACAATAATTTCTCATTTTTGTTTAGCTTTTGAAGAATCTCTTATTTATCTCTTTTTCCAGAGACAGAATTTAAAATTCATTGTGTTTAGTTTTGGGATTATCATCATTATCTTTTTTTTTCTTTTGTTATTTATTTTTATTTATAACAAGATTTTGTCTAATTTTTTTTTTACCCTTTGGCCTTGCTCAGGTGTTTGGGTTTTTTGGGGTTTTTTTTCTTATTTTAGTATTTTTTTTTTATTCCATTTAAGAAAAAGACAATAATATTTAAATAAATCAATTATTTCCTCGTTTCAAAAATCAACACCTGAGAAAAGCCAGAGGTCACGTCCGTCAAAACATTGTGGAAAATAAAGATAAATAATATGAGGATAATTCTTTAAAAAAAAAAGAAAAAAAAAAAAACTGCAATGAATATATATTTTTTTAAACAATTTGTATTCATGCTATATGTGAAGAAGCTTGTTGTAGTCTTTCTATAATTGAAGAATTAGAATTATCTCTCTTCCCAGACCTGTTTCTATTTGTCCCAACAGTGTGAATCCACTCATTCCCTCCAGCTAAGGGTTAAAAAGGTCGTTAAAGTCAAAAAGCTTTTGTCAAAAAAAAAAAAGTTTATCAAAAATTATTGTTCTAGGTATTAAATGGCATAAAAGGTTGATATACCGTACAACCAACCAAACTTATTCCAAGTGTATTCAGAAACACTTCTCAATCCCCCATTAGTTATGAGTAAATTTGTATTATTGTTCTTTTAGTTAACTATCATTATAAGAAACACACGCTAAGAAAAATGGTTCCTCACTTCCTGGCATTAAATGACCAATAAAGATAGAGTTGCTATTGAATGAAATTATTATCTCTCTCTCTCTCTCTTTCTATGGTACTTCCTTACTCATTTGACCCCTATACTCACCCAGTTTTATTTGTCACTTCTTATAACTACTTGTGTTTTTAAATAATGAGAGAGGGGAAACTTCACTTATAAGAAAGACTTACAACATATATTATAGATAATTTTGTTAAGTAAGCCAAAGCCTAGCTTTGTTCTTTTACTTAAGATTTTGCTTTATTTCTAGGATCTGTCAAACTGACTCCACCCTACTTTTGTTTTACGTATTTACAAGTTATATATATATATATATATATATATACTTGTAGATACGTAGAATAAAAGTAGGGTGGAGTCAGTTTGACAGATCCAAGAAATAAACCAAAATATTAAGTCAAATATATATATATTAGTTTAAGTGTAGACATGGAGTCAACAGGAGTCAGCAACTGCCAGTTTCTCGCTTATGCCTTCATTCAGCCTGATGAACGCATAAGCGTGAAACTGGCAGTTGCCGATTCTGTTGACTCCGTGTCTACACGTAACTAATATGCACACTATATCACTGATATTGAACACTCTAACTATAATTTTAAGCAAACTTACAATATATATATATATATATATATATACACACATATATATATATACATATATATATATATGTAATATTCTACTTTTGTTATAAGTATCTCCAAAAGTGGAGTGTTTTAGTGAAACTACTTGCTTCCCAAGGCAAGTCCATAAAAGTTAGTTTCTCACTGTATTGGCTCCACTACTTCCATTCATTGTCACTGTCTACAAATAAGACACTGGAAGTGACATGTGTCATGGTTATGAATAATGTCGAAACTCTATGGCTTTCAACTTTACTCCTGATTGAACATTAGTTACTTTAATTTCCATCAGAGTCTGAGGAACAGTAACTACACTCTATCACTGTAACCTCTTTTTTTTTTTTTTAAATACTTATCCCCTGTTTTAAGTACCAGTGCTAGGGGTTTTGCCAACTTCTTTTGTTGAAGAAATGTATCATCTAGTGTAAGAATTTGGAATCCTAAATCATGATTTCAACTCTCTACTGGCCTGGGGTGGTTGACGTGGCCCAGTGGATAGATAATTGGACTTCGGAACCGTACTACGTGGTTCGAATCCAAGTTGTTCCATCTGCATTGACATGTTGAATAATACCATTCGGAAAGGTATGAAGCCTAATCTTCCCTCCAGATATGGGTTAAATAGTGCAAGACCACAACGGCGGATGTGATGGATGATGTCTACAATGATACAACGGCACTGAAGGCGGTTGAAAGCTGCAACAGAGGATGGCCTCCAGTAGTCATGGTTATCCATGCCATTGGAACAAGACCATCTTTTGCCAAGGGGCCATGTGGTGACTGCAGGTGCATCATTCTCCCTAGGTTAAAAGACATCACGCACAGGTGTCCTCTCAAAAGGGTCCACAGGACCAAGACGGTGGACAGTCATACTCGACTACAAGGGACTGCCGATGATGATGACTGGCCTGTAATGTACAAGGTGTTCGAAAAGTTGCTATGCAGTAACAAATATCTTTATGCCAATGGAGGACATTTCCAGCATTTTCTTTAAGATAATATGTTCTACTGTAAATAGATAAAACTTTTTAAAATATTTTATAATAAAATTTATTGTTTATAGGTTCATTTAAATTTCTATATACCCAAAATGCATAGTAACTTTTTGAACATCCTGTTTAAAAGGATTTAATATCCCTTAATTTTCCCTGAGCTACAGTTGTAATAATGTATGTTTTCAAAAAAAGAAATCATTTATTTAAATATGAGACTTGATGATTTATATTATTTAGAGTATTTCAATGACTGGCCTCATCTTTGTTATATGTATAACATTTTGATCAGTGTGCATCTAGTATTCTTTAATTCTTGGTTTCAAGAACATTTACTTTGAAGCACAGACTTTTTATTCAATCTATGTTGGCTCCAAATTTTGAATATTTTAGCTTTGTAGCTTATAATCTAGAACAACTAGAGCCTATGAAGTTTTAGCCTGAGTTACCTATGGTCATCTTTCAAGCAATCACTTTCCAGCTAGCCAGTTAAAAGAAATAGACGTCCTAAGGGTGGGACCAGAAACTTGTAGAAGGATTAGTCTAGATAGATAAGAAAGTATTGTCTAGAAATAAATTACCTAAGTTTGAGTTGTCACTTCTGTTTGCTTCACTTGCATTTGGCTGTTGCCCCCTTCCCCTGTAAAGTTGGTGAGTTGGTCGTACTGGATTTAGTGAATGCACATAGAGGAGACTTAGGAAGAAGATAATGTGTATAAAAACACTTTTGATTATCAAAATATTAATCTAATAATCCAGTGTCCGTTCAGTGTCACAAATAAGAATCATCATCATCATTGCAATTAATACCAGATATCTATAGATTAAATTTTTTTCAAATATTTTCATTCAAAAATCTTCAACATAAGCAATACCCTTGATCATTTAAGAAAAGCTTGGATATATTTAAAATTTAATTTAAATTTAAAATATCTCTAGCAGTTATTCAAGTTTTTTTTTTTTAATTCATGATCTAATTTAAACTACAATTTTCACTGATTTCACCTCAACCTTGTGATTGTTTTCTGATGTGATCAGAAGGTTCTTGCTGATATGGTTACAGTTTCATCTAAACCATATGATTTCAACAGGTTTTGCTAGTTCAAATTATTTTGTTACCTACTCTCATCTCCATTGTTTCTGTAGGACTTCTTTAGATATTTGTTGAAGTTGGTAATCTTTACATTGAACTCAAAGGGATGGGAGAGTTTCCAAATTCAATATAAAGGTTTCTAAGTTTGAGTGATAAATTAAAAAGTCTGAAAATCACATCATGTAAAAATGTATGAAAATAATAACCAATCATTTCAAAATAGTCACTAATTATTTCTTTAAATCCAGGCAATAAATATTTTTATATTAAAAAAAACTAAGAGAAGTACAGGCCAATAAAGGAAAATGCAATAAACTATCAGGCGCAGCAATGTTGTTTATTTTTCATCAAAATATTTAATGAAATTTTTCATCACTTATTTTATATTTTCAGCTGAATACATTAGATGTAAAGAGTTAGCAGCTGTTCTTAATGTTTCTTCATATAAATTATTTATTTCAATTTCATTGAGCAAATATCATCCTTCTATGAATTAATTGATTAAACCAAAATATCGACTCTCATTAGGTCACTCAATGCTGAAAACTATTTTAATTGCTCTGTATAGTTTACTTATTTTGCAGTTTTTGCTTGTTTATGTTTTGTTTAACATATTTTATATGTTTTCTATAAATTAATGATGAGGCATTAAACATTGCTGAGAATAAAGGAAATTCTTTTATTATTTTCAATATTCAAACTGATATTTCCATAATAATTGGAAGCACGCAACATTTCAACTGATGTGGTGCTAGGCTTTCATCAATTGATATTTCTTGATTTTTATCTTACAAATTTTGAGTACAATTTCTCTTTTAGACTCTTTTAGGTTTTAGCATAACAGACCTGCCACTTTTTGAATAAAAGTTCAAAAATTCAATTTAATAAATAATAAAAAGCAGTTTAATGAAAATATTATTGTAGAACATTAACAATATTTGAGTAACCTTTTCTAGGAGAAAGAACTGCAAAAGAACAACTAAATAAATGTTGTAAAGACTATTAAATGTCATTGTCACTTGTTTCTTAAATATTATTCAATGTAATTTTCAATTTTGAGCTTAAATCTGTAACATTTTGAAGAGACTAAAAGAGTTGATTAAATAATCTGACTTTAGAACTATCAATATATACATATCATTTATATATACATATATATCTATATATAGAACTATCAATATATACATATAATTTATATGAAAATTGTTGCCTATATCTGTAGTTAGTTTTTTCCCAACAGCGATGGTAGAACAGTTCGGACTATGGAATCGTATTACACGAGTTCAAATCCAAGTCAAAACCATTACATTTAACTTCAGCTGCCTTGGGTAGATGGGACTCGTTAATTTGGGAGAGCAACTCATCTAGGTGAAGGGCAACACTGAATGCAAAAAGCCCAGGTGTACGGAGCAGGTAAAAATGGCCTTGTGCCTTACTTGGGTTTGTGTTTGACCCATTAAATATATCTTTAGTTAGTGTTAAGGATAGAATATGAGTAGTTAATCAGCGTAGACATGGAGTCAATGGCCTTTGCCTGCAGACTCATGAATAAACACCAAAGAATATTGATTTTATATCTGAGCTGATCAACAACTCATGCTCTATCCCTAACACAGTCATTATCTTGTTGAAATACCTTGTTAAAGGCAAGTTCAACATTTTCAGATTTCAACAGATTTTCCTCCAAATCATCCTTATACATGGTAACATTCAAACATTATTTTATTATAATGCCAGTGCCACCAGAAGAACTATATTTACCCCAAAGAACCTAATATTTGGGATGGTGCTCTTGTAATGTAATATTGAGGTCACACATTTTTGGATGGATGGTGGAACTGGTCAAATTTTCTAATTGAAAATATATAAATATGTGATTGTTTTGACAAAAGTTCAGTCCTTGCAAAACAATCCTCGACAAACAATAGAGCAAAGCTTGGTCACCAAGTGAGGAAAGTGACGAAATGCAAGCCAGCCAGCCTGCACATGCATACATTCAACAGGAAGAACTTTTAATAATCCCTGTTAACCAAAACGACCCTGTGTAAGAAGAATGTGTATCGACACACAAACACTCACACACACACACAAAACAGTGGATTTTTAAAGTAAAATAAAAAGTCTTTCATTAAAATTTGTGTTTTTAATTCACATTTTTCCTGTGAACAAATTGATATTTTGTTAAACAACATGAATTTTGGTCTCAACATTATACTCTTCAGTTTGAATTCTTTCCTCTTCTTTCTCCTAACATATGTAACCATGATTAAATAACCTAATTTTAGTCTCATCAGACCAAATAATGATATTAAAACAGATAAATTGATTTCTCAAGAATTTATTAAAATTCACTGAGTTTGTTATCAAATTTCTTTTGATTCACTTGATTCTAACCTTGTGGAGTAAAGTCTAATCATGCTTGTTTCAGAATATCCTAAATACTACTTAAGGCTCCCACCAGACATCAGCCGTCAACAAAATAAAATACCAACTTCTGTTTGTCCCAAGGGAAAATGATTTGATTCTTACAGCTGATCCTTGGCATCATTAAAAAAAAAAAATTTTTTAAATAGGCTAGCAAAGATAACTGGAAAATGGATCTGTCTATAAATTACTTCTTTAGATTTGAAATTCATATACACCCAAAATAAAGTAACAATCAGTCAAAACTGGAATGATATAGAAGTATATCATATTTACTTGGTAGAGCACCAAACCGAGTTAGACACATGACCATTTTTACATGCTCTATATATCTGGGCTTTTTGCATTCAGTGTTACCTTTCACCTAGATGGGTTGCTCTCAATCAACCCCATCTGCCCGGGGCAGCTTAAGGGAATGTAATGGTTTTGGCTGGGATTTGAACTCTGGTAATACGATTCCAAAGCCCGAGCTTTTATCAATGCTCCACCGTCTATAATAATTAATGGTATAGAAGTATATTGTGGTTGCTGCTAGGTTAGGAACCAAAGATAATGAGTTTTTTGAAAATCTCAGCCATATTCTCCCATGATCCTCTCTCTCTCTCTCTCTCTCTCTCTCTCATTGACAACCCTTAAGTTTAGTTTCAGGTTTAATATGAAAGTCTTATGTAGAGATAACAGAAATTTTGAAAAAGCCTTAAAGTTGTATCTGCTTCTATTTGCTTTACTGTCGTCAGCCATGTTAGATTTGGTGGACCCCTGAACAGGAGGGTCCAACAAAGATAAAAAAGGGGGGGTAATCCAGTATATAAGAATATTTTCTAATTCTTTCAATCAATGAATCCAGTTCCTCATTATCTAGTAGATTTAAAATGGTTATAAATATTATAAAACTAAATGAGTTTGTGCCGTTGGTTATTTTATTTCCAACACACACATACATAAAGAATTAAAATCACACATGTGCTCCTGAAAATTAATTTACGCGCCAATTTACCGCACCCTAACATGCCAATCTCTTCCAAGCCAAGAAGCAGCAGCAGCCATTCCTAGGTGCTTTTATTCAAAAAGCGCGGACCTAAGAGTAAGCATACTACGTGACAATTTTAGAACCAATCAGCGCTCGACCCTAAATATAATTTACAACCCAGCGCAAGCCTACCAAAAGTCTATATAAGCGAAGAACAAAACTTCCACTTCCTCTTTTTCACACACACACTCACAGAGAGCAGTCAGCCAGGGATTGCGCGCTCGCGCGCAGCCCGCAGGTTCAGGCCTGTCATCAGCAGCAGCCAAACGACCACTGCTACACTTCAAGGAACATTGCTTAACCTCTTCTTTCTCTCTCACAATGGCTACTAGCCGCACGGACTAATTACTACTACAAATGAAACCTTAAGCAAAACACTGCCGGTACATACTTTCGACTTGCAAGTAAGAATTAATATCTAACCAAAGACTCTCTTCTTCTTAATGTTTGGACTCTTTACACAAATACACCTTTTGCATACATTTCTTTTCTGTTATCAATAAAACATATTTAAATATAAAAACCATGCGTTCTTTTTGTCATTCCCATTTCTGATCAAGTGTTTTTATTTTTCCTTCTGATATTTTTATGTTCAGGGGTACCATTTAATCACCCTACATATTTGGTGACTTCCAACGTTGCCCCCACGCCACACAATTACACTAAACAATTTTTTTACGAGAGATCAAAATCTCTAAGGTTTTATGAAACAAAGTTTTTATTTCTAATTAACGGATTGTTTCATAAATAAAATCAATATTTTTTTTTCTTAATTATTAGTTTTATACATTGTATTTACAGGTTTTGTAAAAGACCTCAACGGCGGATGATGACAAAAATGGCACAACGGTACTGAAGGGGTGAAGGCTGCAACAGAGGATGACCCCCAGTTGCCGTGGTCCTCCATGCCATTAGAACCAGGCACTTCTATGCCAAGGGCCCGTGTCGTGGCTGCACGTCCATCAGTGACCCCCGTTTAAAGACATCACACGCAGGTGTCCTCCCGAAATGGAATCCATCCCACAATCGGGTCTAGAATTGGCCTCTACGAAGCACGATCTATCATTCGCACTGCAACGGTTAATCATCTGAAGGACCAAGACAGAGGGCAGTCATACTCGACCACGAGTGACCTCGGATGATGATGATGATTTACAGTGAGAAATTAAAAATGGTTAAAAAAAAACTGGATAACTGTTTGTTGTTGTGGCGATATGGCATCGAAGTGATGAAACGTGGTGGTGTATTAACACTTATTAAAGTCTACGTGATTAAATGTCTTGTTAAATGCCTGTGATTTGCTGTCACGTGATGAAATGAGGGTAAACCATGTCTACCTACCATTGCCTTGTTGTCAAGTGTCTTTCAGAAGTTTGACTCCGGGTAGCAGCGATATCTAACACATGGTGGTTGGTCGTATCTGATGTGCACAAAAGTATTTATAGCGATATTTATTTCTGCCTGAACGTCCTTCAATCCTATTGCACCTAATCTTACTCCACCCAAATTCAGTTGACGATCAAACAGAAACGACTGACACCAAGGCGTTGCATTCTTGATGAAGCAGATTTTTCAAAGGCTTATCAAAATAACAACTGGAGCTCAAACGAAAAAAAACTACATAAAAACCATTAATATGAAAGACATATTTAAAAACTGCACAAACAACATTCTGGACTATAACTAAGGATATTAAACCAAACTAATTATAAAATAGAAAGAAAAAAAACATAAACAAGCAAAAACTGTAAAACAAGTAAACTACGTGGGGCAATCTAAAACAGTTTTTAGCATTTAATGACCTCATGAGAGTCGATATGCTGGTTAGATCAATCGATCAATCAATCAATCAATCAATCAATAAATTAATAAATAAATCAAACTAAATATTTTTGCACTCCGAAAAAGACTTTTGAATCACAAATCAGTAGAAATATCTGGGTTGGTCATATTCCATCGAATAAAAAAACAAACAAAACAAACGAACAAAAAATACACCTTTCTCTAATTCACCCAGTCAGGCGCAGGTAAATTTAGCCAAAACCAGAGAGAACCAACCAAAACTACCAATATGAGGACAAAAGTCCTCAATAAAATTAATAGTTTGATTATGGAGACTCATCTCTGAAATAAAAATATAATTGAAAATTTTCTTATGGTTTCATACGCAATTTTTAAATATTTTTAAATAAATAAATTTTGATTTTTCCCTTATGAGTTTGGGATGTATTTTAAAACGAATTTCTAGTCTCTTGTTTTGAGATGAGATGCGAATTACTTTTCGTCTAAGGTTACCTTCAATCACTAACACGAGAATCACGTGACTCGCCTGTACCATGTGACCTGATCTTATCATTCGGCTTGCTCGCTTCTGGAGAGCTGTGACCTTTCTTGCGGGGGCCAGACGAAAATAGCTTCGGCGCGCACATCAAACTCTTTTTGTTAGTAGTAGCATTTCTTGTGACCTTTTTAGTCAAAATTGCATATTTCCTTAAACACCCATTCTCCACCTCCTTCTCTTCCAGGCAAACCCCTGCCGCCTCCCCCGCCCCGTTTCCCTCACACGTACGTTCTTCATCTCTTACTAGGACGGTCGACGTGGCCCAGTGGATAGACAATCGGACTTCGGAACCCTAGCACACGGGTTCGAATCCAGATTGTTCTTTCTAGGTTAGCATCTCATCTAATACCCTTGGGAAAGATATGAATCCCCATCTTCCTTCCAGCTGTGGATTAAATAGTGCAACTAATAGTGTATTAAAAAAACGGTGTATTAATAAAAAAAAATTTCTACCAAGGGGCCGTGTGGTGGCCACAGGTGCATCAGTCCCTCCACGTTAAAAGACATCATGCGCAGGCGTCTTCCCGAAAGGGAAACCACGCTACCTTACTAGGATCGGCCTCTACGCTTATCTGAAGGTCCACGGGGATCAAGACAGAAGACAGTCATACTCGACTACGAGTGACCATCGATGATGATGATGATTACACATGAATACATTCGAACGCAAGGGTGAACTGAGAGTGTTAAGAGCTTGCTAACAGAAAATACAACTAACCCCTACCCCCCCTCAGTTAAATGCCGTGTGTAGAGGCTGTGAAGCAGGTGATATGTGTAAATTGGCTTATCTCCAGTGCCATGCTTAGTAACATTCCAGCCTCCTGCAGAATGCGCCATTCGGGCCCCTCTCCAACAAAACGCAACTTGCTGAACGCTTACACAAGAGATTATATTTCTATGGGAAATTTAAATGTGGTTAACGACCCCAACATAGACATTGGAAACCGTACAAAGATGTTATCAAAAG
>JAUZSX010141511.1:0-17311 GCA_034780655.1 Idiosepius hallami
CAGAATTAAACAAATATAAACAAAATACCATAATGGCATTAAATGACCCTAGAGTGGTTGATATGCCGTAAAACCCCCAAACAACCAACCAACCTACTTAATATATCCCCAGTGATAGTAATGAATTATATACAATTACTTTAATAGCGTATGTTTCTTCATACTGGGAGAATCCATTATATACTGAATTAATCCACAGCCGACCAATGAAAGAACTGAATGCAAATAACATTTATCTATAAATAAACCAAACTGACACAATTACCACCGTTACTCCTTGTTAAAACTCACTTGAATTTTCATTAAAAAATTTAGACATTAATATTCGTTGGATAATTACCATTTTTGGATTAATACCAAACTTTAATATCTTGGATTTATTTCACATTTACAAGGAATAATAATAATAATAATAATAATGAACCTATCAGAAATTCATAAAAGAATTTATAGAAATAAAATTCTATTAAATATTTGTATCATTATTTTTTAATTTTCTTACTTCTGCTACAATTTCAATTTTATATTCTTCGTCTATAGGACATATATTCTTTAACCAGTTCATTAAAAGGTTAGGATTAAAAAAAAATTAGTTTGTTCTTGAACTATTCTATTCTCTCTTCTCATATTTAAATCCAATTTAGTTATCCTAATTCATAGGTATTTGACTAACTAATATTCAATTTCTTACCTTGACTGCAATGTGCTTACTACCTATGTATTTTTTCGATGGTTCTGTTTCGGGAACTTTAAGTTTGAGCACTTGTGTTTTTGTACTGTTTTCATCAGCAGGTAAAGTATTGAAGTCAAAGTTAACACGGTCATTTTCCAAAAGGTTGACAGCCGCAGGAGCTAAAAAAATAAAATGGAAATGATCCAATGTTTCAATATTCTAGTAAAAACTGTAAAACGCTGGTGTACAACAGTTAATTATGACAATATCTTTGTAATATCATTTTATATTAGGCTAAGTCAATTATTTATTACAATATCTTTGTAGTCCAAACTTGTAATGGTGTACCAGCAATCCACTGCAAAATGTCTTCTTAAACCTACATGTTAAGTATATGTTTGTTGCAGCAGATGTTGACATTGGAAGTGTGTGCAATCCAAAGTTGACCCTCATAGATCATCCATAACACTTCGTAAGTTCAATCCTACATAGGAAATGTCAGTGACCAAAACATATACTCGTATCTGTGTACAGCTAACAATAATCTTGGGTAAAGTCAGTGTGTTTTACGGTAGGTTGATTTTGGAGCCATGATGGTTGCAGTAAACTGGTCCATTTCTTGTATTTTACTATTGTTATGTGTGTTAACAATAAAACATTTTTTGAGAACATCAACGTTAGTCAATTTTGATGTATTGTCTCCATTACTGAACATCATATCTGCTCCAACAGCAAGCCTGACCTGAATCCAAAATTTTCAGATCACTTTCTTAAAAACAATGTTCTATGGATCTTAGAGTTATAAAAATCAATTTAAAAATAGAAAAAGCACAATAATAATGTTTGTAAGTGAGATTAGTTCATTTCTCAAACCTCTTCTATATAATAAAACTATATGTAATTTCTGGTTTAAGGAAGTGGAGCAAGTCTATTGATATACAAAAATAACCAAAATATGATGATAATAATAATAATAATCAAACCTTCACACAATCCTTTTTGAAGTTGGTTAACGGATAGGTAGAGTTCATAATAAGAATCCAAAAGACTCAGATGTTTACAGGTTGGTTCAGACGCAAATGCCTTCAACTGACCAACAACTGAATTTCCCACTCCAAGAACAAAGATTTCAAAATCCATTTCTTTAGCCCTCATCGCAGCCGAGACAGCATCAGTAATGTTTTCTGACTTAAGATCTCCGACCAAGACAAACACTTTAGCTGCTTTGTTGATCCTCTTGTGGGACGATGAGTTGCTGGCCACGCTGACAGCGAGATCGATGGCTTCGGCAGTATTGGTTAGGCCACCTCTGAATCGAATTCGCTGGAATGCAGCTTCAAGGTTGGTATCGTCTTTGAAATCATCTATACCCATCACCAAGGTGGCATTTGTATCTAGAACAATCACAGACACTCGTACGTTGTCGGGTTGAATATCCATATCACCAATCATCTCTCGAAGGAAGTTCACAATGAGGAAAAAGTTGTTTTCACGAACACTACCAGAACCATCAATTATGAACGTAACATCCAGTTGGGCTGCAGGACACACTGAAATGATTTTAAAAAAATAATTGTTTTTTTAGAAGAAAGATAACTATTTTTTAGATTTCTAAGACTCGAAATATTCAGAAAATTCAAATTTATTAAAATTTTTGTAACTAATTTGTAGAATCATGGAATTTTCGAAAAATGAGGCAAATGTTATGGTGTCAACCATAAACGATACAATAACACTTACTCCCATAGGGGGAATTTCTTGGTGAAATCATTGCTTGCAGAAGTGTATTAAGTTAGGTAGATCTTATGCAAAAAGAAAATGATTTTGCAATTTCAATTAAAGTTTTTCGTCAATTTGTCTCAGGCCTTTTTTTTTTTATATTCTCGTATATACATACATATATATATAATAATAATAACATATTAAGGTTTATAAGCAAATATGAAGGGCAACAGATACCTAGATATTGTTGGGTAATAATAATAAAATAACTTACACCTTAGTTCCGCAGAAAGTTCAAAGAAATCTTCTCCCTGCAAGTTCAAGGATTCAGAAGAGAATTTCAGTTGTTCCGCAATTCCTGCTTCGTTGATACGGTTTTTGGAAGTGACAAAGAAAGCCATTACCATTCCAGATATAAGGGGTTTATCCAAATCCTCCATCTTCGTAACCGATAAATCAATACCAAATTGACCTCTAGCTTCTAAACAACTTGATCGGAGTGTTGTACTACACTCCATGTTGACAGCCGATAACTGATCCTCAGTCACCTTAAAAAAAAAATGATCTTATATATACGTTTACTCCTAGACCACAATTTCCCATTGACTTACTCTAGAAAAAAAAAAAAAAGGAAAATTTTGAATACTTAGTTTTAAACGCATATACAGGGTTTAAACAAAGACTTAGGTACTATAAATTTTTTTTTTTCAAAAATCTATTGATAATTAATTAAAAATCATTATAATATTTTTTATTTAACATATAATGAAATGCCATAGCTATAATATTTAATGTTTTTTTATTAAAAAACTTCAATTACTTCAATTAATATAGTCTATCAAATTTAATATATTTTCCAATCACAAAGAAATACTGTTTCTTTTCTAAATAAATCTGTTTAATATTATATATTCAAAATAAAAATCTCATGACGCATGACACACAACAAACGTTTGTTTTTTTTTTAACTTTATATTCGAATTTTTCTAAAAGAATTTCTTTTTTTCAATTGACCCAACTATCATTTATTTTTCAACTGCTAAATTATCAGGTGAGTTCGGAATATAAGACCGAAAATAGAATACTTTCATAAAAAATACATTTTTATTTTCATTTATATAATATATATATAATAATCATTAGTAGTTTGAAGATTGCTTCGGTATAAAACTAAAAGTCACCAAAGACTGCTTCAATCAAAGAGCATATATGCATACACATACAGGTGTGTGTTAGTGTGAGTGTGTGTGAGAGAGAGATGCAGAGAGACACATTTCAATATATATATATATATATATGTGTGTGATAATGAGTTTCTAGTTAATATGAAGCCAAAGAGCCTTGTGCCCCCCAGCAGTTGCGGGGGCCCTAAGCACGGCCCTGTCATGTTAGTATATTTAGAAATTGTCATTTTACCTGCCATATACCACCAGTACCTGCAGAGTAACTTGTCCCATACGCTGTCCTATCATATGCTGTTCTGTTCATATGATTTCGATCGATGGCGAAGGCACAAGTCGACTTTAGCCTTTGATAGACAGCATCAACAACATAGATACCACCTTCACCTGGAATAGATGTCAGGTCTTGGGTAGACCCAGTTAATCGCCAATACTTTGAAGAAGGAGAAGAAGCCTTTACCATAAATCCACTCCATATGCCATTAAGCACAAGGACACAGACATAGCCAATACGGCTGCTGAACATTCTCATTCTTCTTTTTTAGATTAGTTAAGCTTCTTTTTTTTTTTTTTAGATAAATTTTAATAATCTTTTTCAACTCTTAAAAACAACTCTTTCACTCACAATGTACACGGGTTTATACTGATGTACGTTAAGTAAGTAAAGCGAAAATAAATTGTTTACAATGTGTTTTTTTTTTTTCATAAACAGTTTCTTTGGGGGTTGGAGGGTGGAGAAAAAAAAATTTGCAGCAAATCTCCTGCCAAACAATAACTTATTTTGTCATTCCTTTCGTCACGGTTCCGTAAACACTCTAAGAAGACATAACTATCAGTGAAAACCAATAAAATAAGTTGAACTTAAGAAGACTCAAAAACAAGTTAATGGTTTTGAGTTTTAAAATGGCCTGATTTACAGGTAGACATTTTGGGCTGAAGATGTCGAGGTTAAAAAAAAAAACTAGAATAATTAATTCATTTGATTTTATTGTGGGATTTTCCCGAGCTCCTATTTTGGGGTCCTAAGCTATTCGTTGTCAATTTTTCATATCATTCATTCAAAACCTATTAAAAATATAATAATCAGATTGTGCTTGTATGAGGCCCAACACCCTGTAGTTCTTCAGGTAATGAATTGCATATTTACGGTACAGCTTTCCTATATAATAGGCTTCCTTGACTTCCCTGGGAGAAGAGCTTTAGAAATTAATTTGAGTAAGCATTAGAAATGAATTTAGCAGAGAAAAGCATTAGGAATGAAGTTTTTATAGAAAAGCATTAGGAATGAAGTTTGTATAGAAAAGCATTAGGAATGAAGTTTGTATAGAAAAGCATTATCTGCTTTGCTTTCCTATATGTTAGGCTCTCTTAATTACCTTAGTAGCAAGTATCTGGCTTCCGGGCAAAGCCAGGCAATACTTCTAGTTTATTATGATTCATAATTTAATCACTTTATCTCCTCTTAATACAGTGGGGCAGAAATAACAGGTGAAATTGCTATTATAATAATATTGGGCAAATAATTACTAGAAACACAATAAAAAGATAACTGTTTTTTTGTTTTTTTTAAGACTCGTCATTTTATATTCTGATACATACATACTGTCTTATAATCTGATACATTCAGCTGCCTCGGGCAGTTTGGGCTCGTTAACTCTGTAGAGCAACTCATCTAGGTGAAGAGTAACACAGAATGTAAAAAGCCCAGGTATATAGAGCACATAAAAATGTCCTTGTGCCTAACTTGGTTTGGTGCTCTACCAAGTAAATATGATATTCTGATACATACATACAGTCTTTGATATACACTCTAATACATTCATGCACTCGGTTTACTTCACTTTGCCTCCACATCATAATGAGTGTATAATGGCCATAGATGACACAGTACACCTAATATGCACAGATCACCTGCTGCACAGCCTCAACATGCTGCATAACTGTAAAAAATGGTGGCGTAGGGAACCAATTGTATTTTCTGCCCAAGAGCCCTTAACACTCTCAGTCCACCACTGAATCAAAATCATTGTCTTATTTTCGTTTAGTTATTGAATATTAAACCTTTCAACCCTGAAGGGACAATATATCGATCTTGGTGACCCAGAGAAAAAGACGATATAGCCAATATTCGGCACTTTTGCAGAACAAGCATATGGAGAAATTCGCCGGAATATTTTTTGTGTCGGGGACCGATTATAAGATAGCAATTTGATTGGCTAGGGTTATGGGTTAGGATTTAGAGATTAACATTTCATTTGCCAATCAAATTGCTGTCTTATAACTGAGTCCTGACCCCAAAAAATATCCCAGCCAATTTCTCCATTTGCTTGTTCTGCAAAAGCGGCCAATATTACGTCCCTCTGTGGTTTTCTAATAGAACGATTCGGATTAGCTAGATAGTAATTTTGCTAAGTTAAGGTCAAAAGATGGAAGTTGTTAAAAAATTTATGATAAAGGATGAATTTAGACTTTGAAATTTGACTTTGAATTTAGACCTGAAATAAAAATAAAAAAATCTTAACTAACCTGCCATATTCCACCAGTTCCTAATGTGTAGTTGATTCCATTATCACTTCTTAGGTGGGCCAATTTATGAAGGAGTCCATTATCAAAATCAAACAGGCAATTTTCCTGAAGTTTCCCAATAACTGCATCTACAACATATAAACCGCCTGCTCCCGGTTTTAGAGTGAAATCTATTCCTTCTTCAGTTGCTGGAATTGGCTCTGGCCACACCAGCAGCAAGAGAACGATGGCGAAAAAAGAGGTGGGGAATTTGTTGGACCACTTTTTTGTTGTTGAATATTTGACCGCCATTTTGCTTTTGTGTTTTAGTTTATTTTAAAGAAAGATTTACAGTCGTTTATGACTTTCCAAGTGTAAAAAATAGTTTGTTAGTTTTTAGGGAGGTTGATTTTCTTTTGTGCTTTGAAGAGATAGAAAAAAAATATCTTGGATCTTTCTTTATGTTGTTCTCTTGCCACAGCAGGACAATTGAGTTAAGTTTGGTTCTTGTTGCAGCAGCAGCACTGGTGAGAAAACGATTCCCTCTGGTTTTTATAGGTACAGGATTTTTTTCCTTTTTCTTTTTTCTTTTTCTCTTACCTTTATGTGGGAAAAAAAAATAAAAATGGTAACTTAGAAAGAAAACAAAAATAAATAAAAATAAAAACTAGAATGAGAAAAAAATGACCACTTAGAAAGAAAGAAAGAAAAGAAAGAAAGAAAGAAAAAAAGAAAAGAAATTATAAAAAAACAAAGATGAAAAAAAGAAATGAAAAAAGGGTGGGGAAGGAGTTTGGATGAGAAGACTCTTGGGATAAATCTAAAGGTTGGGTGGAGGGAGAAGGAAGGCAAGGTATGGACTGTTGGATGAAAGATATTTTTATTTCATTTCCATTAGTTTAGTTCTTCTTCAAGAAGTAGTTATTCTCTTCTTTCTTTCTTTCTTTTTTTTTAACATCCATTAAGTTCACACGTTCAGTTTTAATGTAGAATCACTGAATATATTTACATAAAATATAAGGTTAACAATGATTCCAAGGTTGTGTGGTACGAGCTTAGAAATTGGAATCCTCCGACCCAAGTTCAAATTTAACCTGCCACTTTGTTTTCGTTCCTTCGGTAGCGAAAAAGAAATCATTTTAGTACTTAACAGGCTCTACATTGCTTAACTTCTGTGACCTGGTGGGAACTGGTGTCTCCAACATAATTTGACCTTAATATTGTTTTTATGTTTTTTTGTGTTTTTTTTTTAGCTGAAAGACCTCTCTCCTAAACCATTCGGGCTCAGATCAGTCTTCCGATTGATAATCGGAGAGCAAAAAAACTGTCATTTCCTGGGATGTAAGTATCAGTAGTGAGGACCTAGAGATAGCAACATTTGGTGTGGGTTAGTGAGGTCCATAGCGACAGCTACAGTCGACTAATGATGAGAGTATTTTCACTGTATAAGAGGGTTCTGAAACACATTGAACTCGTCAAAGGGAAAAACTTTAAGGATTTTTTAGCTGTTAAGGAGCTCCTTGCCTGGTGGTCGGTCAATCTGAAGGATTGGATCCATAGGAGTGTAGGGAAGAAGAAATATTATTCAGTCCTCACCCAAGAGAATAACTCTAGGCATCTTCTTGGCTAATCGGTTAGTTTAAGTGGGTGGGTGCATAAGGGTTAGTAGCAGGAAGGAAAGGAAAAATATTAAGTTTGAAGTCCTTGATGGATGTGACAGTTCATGCAAAGAACTATCAACCATCCTACTACAATACCTGATATTATTTAGTGGTCACCCATCTTAGTACTTATTGAACAGGCACTACTTTGCTTAACTTTGGTGATCAGATAAAAGCCACTATCTCCAACATGATTTGACCATACTTGCTTGGACGCACCTTAGTGACTAGTGATTGGTAGGGAAACCATGAAAAGCCTGGATTTTTTGTTGAAAAAATATATATTTTTTGTAATTTAAAAAGCAGTGTTTACTGCAAAAAAGTTAATTATTCAATTATTTGAATCAATTTTTTGAAGTTTTGTGATTAGAGATTTGTTTGTTTTATAGCATATCAACATTGGTCATTTAATGCTGAGAACAATTTTTAAAAAATGCACTTTGTGTCAACATAATTTTGGAATACTACTAGATAAACTATGTAATCCATAGCTGGAGGTAATTTTTGGATACATACCTTTCCCGAGAGTATCAGTCCAAATGATGTTTTCTAAATGTACTTTTGTTTTAGGCTAATGTATTTTTACTAGTATACCTAAAAATCTAAAATATACCTACTATCACTACAAAACTAAAACAAGTTCAACAGGCAACAAATTTTAATTATGGTTAAATTAATTAAAAAATAAAATGAAAAAAAATGACTCATTAACTTTCCTAGGTAAGAACAAATTAAGATTTGACGAAGTATATTTTTCATACATATTTCAAAACTCAACTCTACTAGACAATGAAAAGAGATTTTTTCAGGGCAATTAGTCCATCATAAACCATCCATCCATCCACATATTTGTATAACAAATTCTCAGAATAATCTATAGATAGCTGAACAATTTGTGATTAGGTGTAGTGAAGATAAAACAAGAAGTTTTTCAATTACTGCATTGTTGGAACAACTATCATTCGATTAGAGTGCAGCAACAGTATCGACGGCCTTTAGTGACTGTCAATTTCACGCCGGTGCAATCATCACACCAAATGCTTTTGGTCTGATAATGGCTCATACCATGAGAGGACTGGGACTCTCTGAGTTCTCTGAGATTGGAAAAAACTCTTGTACTAGTGAACCCAAATGACCCTTTCTAAATTTCAGAGAAGTAGGCTTAAAATCATATTATTCTATCTAGACAATATCTACTTGGCCCTTACTTTTCCCTTGTAAACCACAACTTCAGTTCAATAACTACTACAGAATCCCCCTCTGTCTCTCTGACCTACCAGCAAAAAGACAGGCTAATCAGTACTCTCTGAGATCCCAGACCAACAACACGTGTTGCCAGTGGACAGTTTATTTAACTCGAGGTACTTACTTAATTATGTAGATACAGGAAATAAAGTTCAGCATTTAAATTTCTAAAAAGGAGGGGGGTAAATATTACAATGGTGACCCTGATGTGTTTACAAGAAGACTGATCCAAGCTCAAACAAGTGAGGAGAGGTCTTCCTGTTCAACAACAAACAATAACTGTTTATCAAAAAGCTCCACTAGTTTATAAATTGTTGATATGGATGCTTTGAAAGAAATGTAACAGAAAAAACTAATCAAACATGATTAACCACATAAAAAGGATGTTTGTATTTTTGCACTGTGGACACGTCTGGTTTTCAATGGTTTTTATTTAAATGTGAAATGCTTTCTTTTGTTTAATTTTAAAATAACTTTCTTTGATTTTTTTTGTCGTTTGTTTTAAGGGTTTTTTATTTTCCCTTTTCAAAACTTCAAAAGGTAAAAAAAAAAACATTAATTCTTCATCGCTGTTTTTATCTTTTTTTTTCAGACATCCTTTTGTTATTTTTTAAACAAAATACTTACGTAACAATGTACGAAAAAACCTTTTGAATAGATTTTTAATAGGTTTTAAAATATTTCATTTCTTAAAAATACATTTTACAGATATTTTACTTGTGCCACCAGTTACATATTGCTAAAATGTTGTATTTAAAAAAAAAAGATACTTTTGTGTGGGTTAACTAAAATCAAAAAGCGAATTGTTTGTGTAGTGACCGTGTGTTTGTTTGAATGAAAAACGACTGTTAGCTGTTTTTAGTTTCTTTGTGGAAACTGGTGATCCCTTGAATTTGCATGCTGAAGTAGCTAGAGTAAACGTCACTCGGGGCGGTTCGATTAAATATATTACCCCGCTGATGCCGACATCACCTTATGCAAAATGCAACACTTCTGAATTAAATCGGGAAAACCACACAAAAACCCATAAAACTGGTGTTGGGGATAACACTTGCTATGATACACTTGATGCTGTGTGGGGTAACCGGGGGAGAGCTATTGGTTAGCCCATATCAAATTAAGAAAAACCTAGATAAATCCTTATAAAAACAAGATTTTTCTTCAGACTAAAGCCCTCTCACAGGACCAATAATTTACATAATGATATATGATAAATAAATCATTTTTTTTTTAACTATTTTCGCAACTTAGCAAACTTGAAAAATTATGTTGGGCTGACATTGTGTCATCATCCACCCCCCACCCATTGATGTCACACACAGAGGACCGCCCCACCCACCACATTGCTGTCACCCATAGCGGACCGCCCCATCGCTTTAGCCACGTTACTGATCCCACGCTGTGTAAAAATTCACATCTGCCGTAATGCATGTGCACATATCTTTGAAAAAAAAAACTCAAACTCAGCGCGCACACACACATTGCTAATGGTTCTGGTCTGGTGGCTCGTATACGCGCACCTGGGTATACACACACCTACCAACATCTGGACTGAATAGATTAAAATAGAATTAATGAAAATATAGTGGTCAATCTATTCTTGGTGTTAAATATTCATCAAATAAATAAATAAATAGATTTTCTTTTCCGTGAGAATGAACCCACGATGTTGTTTATAAGTTCGAAAATATTACAAAGGGTTAGAAAAATAATTTCAAGGGAAGATGATGATTATTTCAAGAAAGAACAAACCATTAATGAGAAAGTTAGCCGTCCTGGTGCCGGTCGGTCGCCTTGATGAGAAATCAAAAAATCATTATTATTATTATTATTATTACTACTATTATCATTATCATTATTACTACTATTATCATTATCATTATTACTATCATTATCATTATTACTATCATTATTACTATTATTATTATCATTATTACTATTATTATTATTATTATCATTATTACTATTATTATTATTATTGTCATTATCATTATTACTATCATTATTGTTATTGCTATTGCTATCATTATTGGATCTCATGCTTATCACCAGATATTTGTACACCTAGAAAACCAGTGGTTTTCACTGGAGTTAGTGACAACAATCTGATCTGTGCCATTCCAGTCAAAGACTGCGTGGTGCAATATTTCCTTAGGGTTTTCACCTTTTTGCGTCTACCTCACACACCTGCCATTTACAGAGTCTTCTCACTCTGCCAACACCCTGTAATGAATCCTGAAGGCAGAGTGACAATAAGTCTCCTCTGGCACTCCAGAATACCCAGATACTTTGTTGCACTTCATGACTGCAAGTTCCCTCCCCTTCCTCCTTATTCAGTCATATATGATTTTTTTAATCTTTCCTCTTCTGTTTCTCAGCTCTCTTTTTCTTTCAATGTTGGTTTTAGTCTCTGGATCCAATGCTTTGTCCTGATAAGTCTAGTGGCCTGTAAGATGTTTATTTAAAAGTTGATGCCAATGTCATGTAGTCTTATCTTTTGGTCTTTTTGGATTGTTCCTAACACTCCAATGATGTTTGGTATTGGTGTTTTCATCTTCCATATTTTCCTTGGCTAATTCCTGGTATTTGTTGATTTTTCCCCCCCGGTTTCTTTGGTTCCTAACTTGTGGTCTGCTGGTGCAGTAAAGTCTACTATTTTGCAGTTCTTTCCCTTTTTGTTGATGATTACCAGGTCTTGTATTATTACTTGTATCGGTCAGTCTGTTTTAATATTCCCAAACATTTTTGTGAGTTTCCTTTTCTTGCACAGCTTCTGGCTGGTGCAATGTCCATGAGCCATTTTTCTGAGTGTTCCAGTTAGTAATTTTTGCAAACATTTTTTTACCAACCACTCGGAGTTATTAAAAGATTGATTGATTAATTATTACTATCTCCATTTTTAATTGTCTTTCACCATTTTAGTGCTTCAATGTTTATTATCTTTATTTTTGTGGATATAAGCATTTTATTTTTTTTCAATATTTTTTTTATTTCTAATATTATTACGGAAAGTTGAAGTTCATTTCAACCTTCCTTGTTAAAACGCTTTAAACCCTAATAACCGATATATCGGCCCTGGCAGCTTAAGGCAAAAGAAGACACACACACAACGTTATTTCAACCTCCACCTTTGGATCCTGACTTAGCAATATTTCCGAGTAGTTACTCAGAGACATTCTATTAAAGAACCATATTAGTCAAAAAATGTTAGTGTGTCTTTTTTGCCTTTGGTTACTAAGGCCAATATATTAGCCCTTTAGGGTTGAAAGGGTTAATCATAAATTGATCTGTTGTTATGGCTAAACAGGAAAACCTCTCACATCCTTACCCATTCGGACTGAGAGCAGTCTTCCTGTCTGTTGCTATAGAGTTTTTTCGCAATCTAAGACTATCCTGACAAACCTAATCCTCACTCTATGGGGTGACTTTAATTGAAGATGTTTACAGCCGCTGGTCGGTTAGGTAGGCATTTGGGGACAAGGCAAGGTCTTTCTTTCGCTTCAAATGTTTAATACATTTGATTGATCATTGCGCGAACTACCGACCAGCCTCGTACAATACCTGATTGGTAGTCATATTCTTGTTGTTCACAGGCAAATTTAAACAGACATTCACATGAACAAAAAAATTTAAAAAATAAAAAAAAAACTAAGGCAATGAAGGCGAATCAAAATAACTCTAACGAACGAATCAATTTTCACAGTTTAAACTCGAAAAACAACACAGATCAATCAGTGCCGTGCTTAGCCATTTAGCGGCCCCGATGCAGAATGCGCCTTGCGGCCCCTTTACCTTAGAAAATTCAACTTCTCCTCCCTCAACATACTGGACCCTTCGATTAAATATGTATAGAAAGAGAGATAGATAGAAAGAGATATGGATTGATAGATGTATATTTCTGGAGTGATAATGATTTTCTAGTTAATCCTAACAATTATTTTGGTAATTTTTTGGCATTACAATCTGTGAAGCCAAGGAGCCTTGTGCGGCCCTTAGTGAGCTTGCGGCCCTCTTGCAATTGCGGGGTCTACGGGGGCCTTAAGCATGGTCTTGAGAACAATAAAATTTAATTGCAAATAGAAACAAGAATAAAGCCAATCCTTTTTTTTTCAGAATCAGTGATGCCATCATGCCATGCCATGTCAACCAACCGTCCCTGGCACCACACCACACCCCACCTTTGTTCATTTTTAGAATTAGCTCTGTGTGTTGTCGTTCGATGGGTATTTTATTTTTAAGTACATTTTATTTCCTTTTAATGAACTCTGCACACGTGGGACGCAGATCACGTTTGGTTTATTAGTTTGCTTTTAGTTTTTCTCAGAGCTGTGCTTAGGGCCCCTGCAGACCCTGCAATGGCTTGGCAGGGGGTGCGTAAGCTCCCCAGGGACCAAGACTCTTTGGCTTCACAGATCTTTAGTAATTCAAAAAAGCAAACCAAATTTAATTAATTATTAGAATTAACTAGAAAATCATTATCACGCTTATCAATCCATCTCTCTTTCTGTCTATCTCTCTTTCTCTACTTGTATTTGTATGTATGTATGATCTTTGATTGAAGGCTCCAGAATGTTTGAGGGAGGTTGCAACTCGCCTTTATAGAGGAAAGGGGGCCGCAAGGCGCACTCTGCGTCGAGGCTGCTAGGTGGCCAAGATACTACAGCAGTCAGTACGACAACGGCACTGTTTTTCCTTTACCAATTATTTCCTTGGCTTTATTACATGTTCTTATAATGTTACAAAAATAAATTATTTTTACATAGACAGCCAAATAAATGGGTGGGGTTATTTTACTATTCTGTTATTGTTTGAATTTTGAAATACATTCTTGGGTGACCTTGCAACCTATAATCATTAATTATCTTTTACCAGGATTTGGGCTTGTTTTTAAACTTTTGGGCCACCCAAAACCATTCTATGTAACTTGGTGATAAAACAAATAAAATAAGTAGTGATAAGAAAAAAGTTTTGTGTAGAAAAACAAATTCAAAATAAATAAATGAATAAAAAAAATTATTGTATCTTATTTTGGTTGTCCCGACCCCCAAAACGAAGAGTGGGGTCTGTTTTTATGTTTATCCTAATCCTTGTCATGACAACCTGAAAATATAAATCATGTCATAGTCTCTATGGTTAAAAACGATTGCTTCTGTTGGATTGGTTTTGACTTCCTTTTCTTATCTTTAAAAAAAATCTTGTTCTGATTTTATTTAAAACTTCCTTTTTATTACTTGATTCTGGAGAAAATTAGTCGCTCAAAGACTCCCAAACAAAAACAAACAAATGTTTATCCATCGATAGACTGACACTACTTGCATAAACTATTACTCTCTCTTGACCCTCATTCCGCGAAAAACAATGTTCGGCTGGATATTGGTCCTATTGCTTACAACACAATTTATACCGAAGAATTTTAGGTATGACCAAATTTTTCTCACTTTATCAAACAAAGGGTGTGGCAGGATTACCAGGTGTTTTTGTAATTTTCCCATTATTATTAATACATCCAATAGGTAAAGTTTTATTATTATTATCATTATTATCTTATAAAAACTTTGTTATAACGTCATTCGCTAACAAACTTTTGATTTGGATAATAATTAGGTCAAGAAAAATTTGGTGAAAAAAAAAATGGATACCTTTTTATCTTTAAATTAATTTTCAAAAGTTTTTTTTTTCTTTTTTGCAGTCTGATCTTAATTAATGGGACACTGATTTTCAAATTAAAGGAATGAAGTTCTCATTGTTTATGCGATTAAAAGGTTTCTGCTTATGTGAGGTTGAGGTTAATAGGTATCGTGGAATTTACATGGGTTCTGCTAGTTATATATATTCAAAGGCATGCCATTTTTTTTCATTCCGAATTTCAATAATGAATGTTTGTTTGTTTGGACAATTAAACATTACGTTTTTGCACGCAAAAACTGCACTGCTGCATGAAAAGTAATGAATAACTCACTGGAAATGGACAAAATGGATAAAAGATATTATGTTCCAAAGTTGACTTAATAAAATGGCAAACCTTTTTGAATAAATGACGAAAAACTCTCTCATCTTCAATAAAATTTTATGTTTCATAATTTTTAACACCTGTTATTTTTATTGTTGTTTTTTATTTTTTTCTTAAAAAACTGATGTAAATCCGAAAAATATTTTTTAAAACTGTAATCATATTGACAGTTGACACTCTAATGACCAGCGTAGCCCACATACATAGCGGAACCTTCGGTCCACAACGATCCAATTTTTCAAGTTTGATCCATTAGCTGCTATTTTCTCCCCCTCCTTCAAAACCAACTCAAAGTGGGTATCTCCATCTTCAGTCTATAAACACTAATAATAATTTACAATTTTTGTTGTTTTTGTTGTTGTTGTTTCTTTAAATATGATAAGAATTCTTTAAGTCAAACACAAACTTTCTCCTCTACAGTTCCAGTGTCTTTGATCTGATTTCAGCAAGGCAGTGCTTAGGGCCCCCGCAGACCCCACAACATGGGCACAAGCTCCCCGAGGGTCACAAAGCTCCTTGGCTTCCCAGATCTGTTGTAAAGCAAAAAAAAATTACCCAAACAATTAATTGCTAGGATTAATTAGAAAATCATTATCACACTTGAAATATACATCTATCAATCTATGTCTCTTCCTGCTTGTCTCTCTCTCTCTCTCTCTCTATTAATATATATTTGTATAGGTATGTATAAAAAGTCGAAGGCTCCGGTATGTCGGAGAAGTTATATTGGATTGATACAGGTGCTGGTGGAAGTATCATATTAGTAGCGGTTAGTGGAAGCAATAATAAAAACACGTTTACATTAAGCTAAGTATTTATTGAGACTGAAGATACTACTAGAAAATACCACGTGACTGTGGCGGAAGTTTACATACAAAAAGTGGTAAAGAGAAGACGAATATTACTCACAGTTAAGGGAAAGTAACTCATGCTTACATACTTATAACAAGTGGGGTGCAAGTTGTGTTTTTAGGGTAAAAGGGGTCGCAAGGTGCATTTAGCGTTGGGGTTGCTAAGTGGCTAAGCACGGCACTGGATTTAAGTCAAGGAGTGCATGGTGTATTTGTCTTTCTAATTTCAGTGCCAGTGCCAATCCAGACACTGAAAATGACCGTTGGGTTTGTTTTCTTAACAAGACAATCTTGCAAAGATTTGATGGATCCAAAAGTGAAGTTTCACAACTACTCGGCCAAAAAAACCTCATCATTTCACAGCACTTCAACGTCTCCGTGAATATTGTTAAATATAATAAATCTGCCTTTTTAAAATCAATCAACATTTCATTTTTTGACGAAGGTATGTAAATATTATTTTTGATTTAAATTTGATGGACTTAACACTATTGATTGATTTGTTTTACACTCAGTGGCATAGCAAGGGAGGTTGCGGTCCACCCCGAGGGCGGCATTTTGAGTGAGTTAAATTAAATGATTTTAAAAAAATCATAGTAAAAAAAGTCAACAAAATATCTGAAATTTAATAACCAAAATGATGAGTTGTGGAACTCTGACGCAAGAACCCATGTCAGGAAAATTCCGTGCTTCCAGCAGAAACTCCAAAAGCTAGAGTTCACGTAAAAGTGACGCCAATAAAGTTTATAAAAGAAGTCAAAGAAGAGAAAAAAAAGAAGAGAGAGAAAACAAGAGGCCGGCAAACGACTCACACACAGCAGTCAACCTCACTAGAAGCTATGCCCTTCAGGGAGGAGAGGACAGAAAGCATATAAAGATTAGTCTTTCATCCTCTCTTTTAACCACCCTCTAATTGCCATTGAGACGACCAGAAAAAGAGAGTGGCAATAGTGGTTTGAAACAATTAATGAACAAACTATGAAACGAAAGTAACGTGTTGTCGTGTGTTTATTACCATTACACTAATTTGTGTTTTTATTCAACTCCAATTTTTATCTACCTATATTTACTTAGTTTATTTTTCCTACTTTTCAGGTTCTAATGAAATAAACAGCCTAAAATTAAACAGAGAACATCGTCTCTCAACCGTTTTCAACTTTATATCCTATCAATTACAATCAGATGATGTTTTTACACTTTCAAAGAATAACTTTATTGTTAAATGGGATGGAAAAGATGAATTAATTATCAAATGTACAACAACTAATGAAAAACAAGTGAGTTTTCTTTAGTTGGTTTTTTAGTTTAGGTTTTATTTTGGGTTTTTTTTTTCACCGGTTCTTTTCCTTTTTTTTATTTCTTTTTTTTTTTTCATTTCTTTTTTTTTTTTGATTTTTTTTTTGATTTTTTTTTTCATGTGTTTATTTTTTTTTATTTTTTTTTTTTTTTTTTATTTTATTTGT
>JAUZSX010141621.1:0-17309 GCA_034780655.1 Idiosepius hallami
TGCAAAACGTGCTCTGAAAGTGAGGCCACTAAAACTTTGAAATTTGATTGTGAGCTAACAAAGAAAGAACCAAACCCTATTTTTGGAGGAAGTAGAATGTCTAGGAACAAAAAAAAAAAATTCAATTTCCAATAGTGTCACATGTTTTTTTCAGTCGCACTAGAACAATACGCAAACTTCAGCTCAAAAATCCAATAACGAGGAAAGAACCGAAGTTCAGACTATCAAGAATGTGTAGGAACAAAAAAAAATTCAATTTTGAATAGTGCCACATGTTTTTTTTTTTTTGGCCATGCTAGACCAATACCCTAATTTCGGGTTCCAAGTTGAATAACTCAAAAACAATTCATTTTCAGAGGTTTTAGATATATTTAGTTAAAAGGTAAGCAACCTACCTTTACATAAAATCCTCTACAACTTCAATATGCCCGGACATCTTGCGAATGGCGCAGGCTATGGTATGTCTCCTGCCTAAATGCTATACCCGTGTCAAATCACATTGGTGATATAGCAGGAACCAGTGTTGCCAAAGTTAAGCCAGGTCGAGCCTGTTCATTACTCAGTTGGGTGACCTCTTAGGAATATCAGGTACTATACCAGTGCACCAGTAGGGTGCTAAGCATTACCTGGTCAGCCTGTGCAGGGCTAACAGTTAAGAAACCGACTGAAAGAGTTGACTCAACACTCATCAACTAAATTTATAAAAAAAAAAATAACGTACCTTTTTTTTCTATCCATTTTACTTTCTGTAGATTATTTTCTGAACTCATTTGTTGTTTCAAGTAAATGACTAATTTCTTTTTATCTTTTCTTTTTTAAGGTTTCCTTTCTACATGAATTTAATTCAAGAAAGAAATTCTCAAGATGCAAATGGCAGCTGACGTGTTTTTTTTTTTCTTAGGCAAAAAGAGAAAACAATTTTCAACACTCCATTTCCTTCCTTCCTTCCTTTTTTTTAATCCTCATTTGCTTTCATTGTAATATTTTAAAGAGTCTTGTCTTAATATAAAACCAGTTTTGCCCACAACACCTGGATTTTTTTTTGTTTTTTTTTTCCCCCCTCCATTTGTGTGTTTGTGGCTAGAGCTGTTTTTTTTTTTTTAGTTGAATTTGTTAGGGAATTCTCTGCGATGAATCTTCTTAATCTACGTAATTAATTCGTTAGGACTTGCGGAAAATGTGTCTTGATTGAAATTTAACAGTTGTTGCATGCATAAAAGAACGCATGCATGACCAGACCGAAATATGGTCAAAAGACGCGTAAAAATTTTGATGTCGCAGCAGTTGGATGAAAAAATTGTGAATTCGAGATCTTTTCATTGTTTTTGTTCCTTAATAAGGCTGCCTTTGTAGTGGCAGAAGATAACAAATTTCAGCACAAGCTATTTTGGCAAGCATAGCCTTTGACCTTAAGTTAACACCATTATTTGATGGTAATGAATCTAGAGAGTCAATTGTGGAATGGCTGGAGAAGGTTGAATTAATGTGAAGTGAGTGGATTGAAAGAGTCATCCTGATGCATTAGTCAGGTGGAACTTATGTTGTATAATACCGAAAAAAGAAGTTCGATGAAAAAGGTAATGAAGTAGAAATTTCTACATTGTTTTTGTTCCTCATATGACTGCCTTAGTCATAGCAGAAGAGGAAGAAGAAAAAGAAATTATAGTAATAAATTTCAGCACAGAACCACTGCTCTAATGTTGCCCTTCTTTGCCTTGCCATAGATTCTTGAATTTTAAGGAATCCAAGATTTTGGTCTTTTGCTCCTTTTACTGGAATTCTTGAAAAAGCAAAATGTTGCTTCATTTTTGTTTGGAAGAATTTGCAATGGAACTCTTTTAGAGACGGAATCCCAACAATTTGGTTTGGAAAATTCCTTTTCAATTCTCGTCAACCTTCTGGAATTTTCTCTCAGATTTCTGCCTCCGCTTGTGGTCGGTCGATTTTTGGATAAATTACCGCTTTCTGTACGTTTCTTAGGGGACAACCAACCGGAAAAGTTTTTTTGTCGATGAATTGTGAAATTTGGGTTTGATATCGGTAAAAGAATTTTCCCATCGTCAGAAGAAGGCCGAGAGCAGTTTCTGATTCCAATACTCTTTGGAGAATCCCAATTTAAGGGCCAAATTCCTTGGAGCCCTTTTTTCCGTTCAAACAGGATTAGATCCGGTGTAAAGCGATGAAGGTTCAATCCGCTGTTGTAACAATCGGACAAACTCGGTTTCGATTTTCTGAACACAGTCTGCGATTCAGATCTCGCCTCTCGAGGAACTTCTAGAATAAGATCGGTTGATTCCACACAGGGTTCTGTGGATGATTTCTTCGACTGATGGATCCGGGGCGTCCGCTGGCGTGGCTTTATAAAACTGAAGAGCTGCTGGCTTTTGTCATCGATTAAATGAACAATTTCCGGCATTCGGTGGTCGTAGGCCATTTGCCGACAACTGATCGTATAACAGTCGATTTGGTTGGAGGATTTCTGATAATCCTAAAAAAGAAAGGAAGAAAGAAGCAAAGAGAGAAAGAAAAATAATTGAAAGAAAGCTAAACAAAAATGTTAAACAAAATGTGAAGCCTAGAAAAAAAATATTGGAGTGGAATGGACTGAAGAAGAAGAAGAAATCATAATAATCTAAAAAAGATTTTGAATAAAAGTTTTTAATTGCCTTCTTGACAAAATCTCGATTTTAAAAAAATCTACAAAAAATTTTAAAATAAAAACATTAGAAACTACTTTTTCTTTTAATTTAGTCTTTGTTTTTTTTATAAGAATGAAAAAAAAAATGGGTCAAAAATAATTTTTTTAACAGAGCGTGAACAGGCTACCCCCAAGGTTTGAATAAAGGGTTAAGTTTGAAATTCTATGACTTCCACTTATAACAGTCTGATCAACTGAAGATGGCCAAAGGGTTCATCAGCTGAAATGTTGTGAATACAATTATGATAAAGATGAGGACAAAGTCAAAAAAAAAAAAAAATAGAACAACAAAACATTTTATAGGAAAATAAATCTGAACAATACAAATATGAACACAAAGTTTAAAAACTAGCCTTTTTATTCTTTTTATTATAGTCATATTAAAAGTCTTCCTTAGCTTGGCTGGGGGATTCCTTCGATGTTCCTTTTGGGCTCATTTTGATCTGTTTTCTTTTCTATGAAGACTAACATAATTATTTTAAAATTCAAGAACTATTTTTATCTAAGAAATCTTAACGTTTAAATTGGAGTAATGAGTTATTTGGGTTCTAGAATCGTTGTACGCCAGTTCAAATCCTAGTCAAAATCATTGCATTCACCTTAAAAATGGCCATAGGTTGATACGTCATAAATAAAAAACACAAACAAATATCTGACTCCTTAATTTTGTCATTCAATGATTAAAGAATAAAAGAAAGTTGGTTTTGTTCCCTACCAAAATGGTTCTTGTAAAATGATAATTGATTCCATTATCAATCAGGAATTCAGCCATTTCGCTTTGCCTCGCTCGAATTGCAATCATCAAAAGGTTTTCTTGAAACTAAAAGAAACAAAAAATAAATAAAGATTCAACCAAAATTCCTTCTAATAAAGATTGTTGCGTGTTCTTACTCTTATTTGGTTCTTTTCTAGAAGACCTCCGCCACTAATGTAAAAATCGGAATCTAAAAAAAATACCACCGCCACGGGCAAGTAACCCGGTAGGTCAGTTTACCTGCGCCATGACACATTCATGCACCCATAACACTCACTAACTTTGAGTAAGTCACCCCAAGAATGAACCTAATGTCGCTCTCGTCTCAGGTGGGTTAGGATTAGGGTTAGGGTTAATAAAACATACTTTTACTTTTATTTTTACTTTTTTTGAGTAATTGGGTGGCGGGGGTATTTTTTTTGGCGGGGGGGCCTTCTAGAAAAGATTCAAATATTTTCCCTGTTAAATAGACATCATAAATAAAATAAATAGGAGAAGTCAAAATTGCTTGTTGATAGGAGAAAATTTATTTAAAACTTAAAAAGAAAACGCTCGTATAACCGTTAGTTGTATTGTATTTTATTTTGTAGCCTTGTCTAATAAATAAAAAAAAGAGTTATTTCCCTTAACTAAAGATTTTAAATTCTATTGCAAGTTATGTGTATAATTGTTTCTTGTGTGTGTGTGTGTGTGTGTATGTGTGTGTAATCAGCTAAAGCAAAGAGCTTAAGCGTTTGCTATAAGATCGTGTCGATTTCTTTACCAAACAAACAGGTAAAAAGAACGTAAAAATGAAGGAAAAAAGAAAAGTTTCTTCCGTCATTGAAATAAAAGAACAGAAAAACCTGTTTACAAATTAAACTGTCCCCGAATTTTGACTAAGCACTGTAACTGCAGTGCCGTGCTTAGCCACTTAGTGGCCCCGAAGAAGAGTGTGCCTTGCAGCCCCTTTAATCTAAAAAGACAAGTTGCTCCCCCTCCTAATACTAGAGCCTTTGACTATATATACATATATATACAGGGTGGGCCAAAAGTGGCTTCGGGTTTTTAATATGATGCTGTCAATTTTAGAATTATTTAGAAGCTGTGTTGTATATTATAACATCATTTCCGGTCGAGACAAACATACAGTTTGAATTCATTAACGGTTGAGAGGAGTGGCCATCTTTGAAGGTGACTTTTGGGGTAGAGTGCGAAAGGCATAATGACTCATGAAAAGTTGATTAATATGCGGGAAACCCAAAGCGACTTTTGGCCTACCCTATATATATATATATAGAGAGAGAGAGAGAGACAGACAGACAGACAGACAGAAAGAGAGAGAGAGATGCATTGATGGATGTATATTTAAGGTGTGATAATGATTTTTTGATTAATCCTAAAAACTAATTATTTTGGTAATTTTTTTTGCATGCCAAAAGATCTGTGAAGCCAAGGAGCTTTGTGGCCCCTAGGGAGCTTCCAACTGCAGGGGCCCCTAAATATGGTCCTGCTGTACTGGTTTAAATGCTGATGTGTGTGAAAGAGAGTGATTCATCATTAAATTTATGAATGAAGATCACCTGACCATAATGCTATAGAAACAAAAAGGTGAATAGAGTTGGATCTTGAAAATTTGTTATACAGGGTTTCCAAAAGGTTACCGTGCACTATGGGGTCTATAGAAATTTAAATAAACTAATAAACAGTAAAATTTATTCTAAAAAATAGACAATACAATTACTAGCAATAAAAAGGTTTTATTTATTTATAGTATAACAGCTTATCTTAAGGGAAATGCCTTTCCTAACCACGAAAACAAAAAAAACTTTATGTCCTGAAAAAGACCAAAGAATTAATCGTCTGAAATGTTGTGGATTTAACAAATACTAAGATGAAGACTATAGTCCATAAAATAAACATAAAAAATATCAAGACTCTTCTCAACTAGAAAACCATTTCCAAGTGAATTTAACAAATATAAAGAACTATAATTCACATCATTAAGATACATACATATCTTTCCTGAATGTAGGCACCAACAGCATAGACCCCTCTGCTCTGACTTACTTCCCCTACAATCACTCCATAGCTAAAAATGTTTCAAGTTATAACTCACCCAAGTTGTATTGATATCAAAATCATCCATTTCCATCAATTCTTCCAGACGATCAATATTTCCAGAACGAATCACAAAAGGAAGTTCCTGAAAATTAGAAATAAAACAACAAATTGAAGACAAATTAAAAGCACAGAATGATTTGCAAATGCGTGAATTTCACTTGCAGTGTAAAGCCCTGATGTTTTTGATGCTTTGTTTTGAAAAATAGAATCAAATTTTAAAAATACCTTTTTCCAAGCAAAACAATTCAAGGATTCTTCATTTTCCAAAGTTTCTTTTTTCTCAGGGAATTTTTCTTGACTTTCATTTTCTTCTTTATTACAGCCAACTGCAAGGGATTTCTAAAAATGAAGGAATTAATTAAAAAAAGAGACAAATGAAGGAATTTAAAGAGAGATAAATTAATCAAATAAAGAGACAGTTAAGGAAAAATGGCCTTATACCAAACTTTGTTGGTGCTGCTCACCAAGTAAATATAATAATAAACATACAAATTGTCAACCCTAATCTTAAGGATTAATGAATTTAACAAATATAAAAATAAAGACTATAGTTGGCCTAATAAATATACTTATATTTAGTCTCATCTTAAGGATTCTGAAAAACAGTAAATTTAACAAATATAAAAATGAGGACTAAAGCCCGAGTAATAAACATACAAGTAATCAAGCCTCTACTCTAGGATAGTAAATTTAACAAATATAAAGATGAGGGCCATAGTCTGCATAATAAATATTAATAATAAATATAATTACTACTTGTTTATAAAATTTCTATAAATAAAAATCAGCATTAATTCAAGATTTCATCTCAATAAAACTCTTTTCATTTTAATTAATCTTGACTTTTTTGGTCTTTAACAATAAAAAAATATTTTGTAGCACAAAGAAGAATATTTTAGAAAATTACATTATTTTATTTTAAAGAATTCAGGGAGGTCCACTTGGGACAGTGGATAGGCAGTCGGACTTTGGTATTAAAATACAAGAGTTCAAATCCTAATTGTTCCATCTGCTCAGTGCTCCCATAATTGGAATAATAACCCTGGGAAAGGTATAAACTCCTCACATTCCCTCCAGCTATGGATTAAATAGTGCAACTTGTGTTATTAAAAAAAACTGTGTGTGGACAAAAAGGTTTATGAAAAAAATGATTGTTCTCAGCATTAAATGACTTAAGAAGGTTGATATGCCATAAAGAAACAAAAACAAAGATATTAAATTGAACTGACCTGATTATTAGTCATTTTTTTTTTTAAATAAGGAATTATTTACCCAAGGGACGGACAAAAAAAAAATGGAACTTTCATTTTGAATAAGTTTTCATTGTTGACGACTACTAAGTTCTGAGATAGGATTTTTTTCTTTTCTCTTCTCTTTTTTCCTTTAATTTTTTTTCTTTCTTTCTTTCTTTTAGTTTTCAAGCCTTTAAAGTCTCTAGACCCAAAACTGGCTGACTAGTTTAAGACTGCAGTGGTCCAATGTTTTAGCTTAAGCCCCTTAGCAGTTATTTTCCAGCTTAAAAGCAATTTAAAAATAGTTTCCTAAATCTGAATACTCCTGATATTAGATTTCAAGTCTGTAAATCAAAAATTGGCAAAGTTGTGTGGTAGAGACTATTCCTCAGACAGATGCAACACAAGGTCACTTTTATAGTTGTAATAGATTTTATTTTCAACTCATTTACACTCCAGGGTCTTAGAAACAACTTTCAAATTTTCTTTTAGTTGAAATAAATAAAATTAAAAAAAAAAAAGAATAAACCAATCCTATTTCATGGCAGAGTCTTATAAAATAAAAACTTTCAAATTTAAAAATGAATCAAACCAACCCAGTTTCATTATTATAATAATTATTATTATTATTATGATTTTTATCATTAATAACTTTAATCCTTAAAACATTAAAAAAATGATATATCGGCCCTGGCGACTTATGGCAAAAGACGACACACAACGAACTATATTACAATCTACCTTTGAATCCTGACTTAGTAATATTACCTAGTAGTCACTCAGAGAGCCATTCTATTAAAAAAATATAATAGGGTCGATAAGTCAGTGTGTCTTTTTTGCTTTTGGTTACTAAGGCCGATATATCGGCCCCTTAGGGTCGAAAGGGTTAAACAAATTTTCTTTTAGTCGAAATAAATCAAATTTAAAAATGAATTAAACCAACCCTATCCATTCCCGAGCCTCAGAAACAAATTTCAAGTTTTCTTTTAGTTGAAATAAGAAGAATTTAAAAATGAGTTAAAATCCCTGTTTTTTTTTTTCTAGATAAAAATTGAGAGACCTGAAATAACCCTAAAGCAATTTGGGAGAAGTCCATAATCAATAAGATATCTTCATTCAGAATAAAAGGTTTGTCTGTATAAAAATTCATGTCACACAAGCTTCAAAAAATTATGTCGTCTCCAAGCCACAACAAACATAACAGAAGAAAGAAAAGATTTTAAAAAATAAAGAAATAAAAGGAAAAAGAAAGAAACTTTAGATTTAATGATTGGAAAGAGACAGGTTAAAAACTGGAAGACATTTTGGTTAACTTTTCTTTAATCCTATTTTATTCTAGTCACTTCCACCCTCCTCCTCCTTCTCCCTATTTCTATTTGCTTCTCTCTTTTTCTTTCTATTCATTTCTTTCCTGTCTTTTTTTTTCTCTGGCCTAAGTTTTTCTCCCTGAACAGACTTGCTTTCCACCCCAAAACAGCAACCCCAGGTTTTTCTTTACTACTTTTTTTTGTCTTATCTTTCTTAACTTACTTTATTCTTTCTTTTTTTCTTTCTAGCTTTTTAAAACTAATAACCAATAAGGTTTATAGGAATTCTACCTTGCCACATTTTTTGAAACCCTACCTGCTATGACACACATGTCATTTAATGCCCAGAACAGTCATTTTTACAGCATATCAACCTTTTAAGGTCATTTAATGTCCAGAACAATCATTTTACAGCATATCAACCTTTTTAGGTCATTTAATGCCTAGATCAATCATTTTACAGCATATCAACCTTTTAAGGTCATTTAATGCCCAGAACAATCATTTTTACAGCATATCAACCTTTTCAGGTCATTTAATGCCCAGAAAAATCATTTTTACAGCATATCAACCTTTTCATGTCATTTAATGCCCAGAATAATCATTTTACAGCATATCAACCATTTTAAGTCATTTGATGCATCAAACAATAATTTTTTGATAAACATTATTTTCGTCCACACAGATTTTTTAAAAATAACACAATGTAATCCATCCATGGCTGGAGGAAATGTAGGAATTCATACCTTTCCCAAAAGTATTATACTCATGTGAGCATCAAACCAAGTTGTGCTCAAGGCTAGTTTTACATTCTTATTGAATCACTGTTTTTTTGAGATCAGTGTAATACTTCACTGACATGAGTTAGTCTCATTGAAACGTCACGTCTACCTAAGTTTTTGGAATTAGTGATATCCTTACACCTAGATGAGATACTCTCCTGATTTAACAAGCATCATCTGCCTGAGAAAGCTGTTCCATTAACCATTACACTTAGTGGTGCATTGGGCAATAAATTTGTTATTTTGCTGTTTCTATAGCATACTTGTTTTTAACGAGAAAGATTCACTAACCCTATACTCAACCCCCAAACTGGAGGACATATTGTGGGCTTTTGAAATCAGTGTTGCCTTTCACCTAGCAACATTCAACAAGGTAACCAAGCCCCTCCTCTTACTCTACCGTGAGAGGTTGGTGTAGGGTGCTCAAATTGAAATCATTTTCAATGGTAGAGTTGGCCATGTTGGCAGGGGAGGTATTTTAACCCAACCTTTTTTATTTTGGTATTTTTTCTTGTTTGATTCGTTGATATATTTTTTACCATAAAGATTTATAAGTTCAGACAGAACGCAATAAAACATTTCACTTTTAAAGCCAGGCTGTGCTGTTATTTGTACGACTTAAGTTGCTTTTGCTTACAAAAAAAGTTTTAAGAAAACCCAATATCACAAGTGGGGGACAGTTTTCTTTTAAATTCTTCGGAAAAAAATATCTGCAGTATTTTTTTTTTTTGATTGGTTGGTTGGTTGATTGCCTTGGGCTCGTGAAAACTGATGCAATTAAAATGTTTATATATATTTACTTGGCCAAGCAGCAACCCAAGTTAGGAACAAGGCCAGGTTTTGCAGTCAGTGTTGCCCTTCACCTAGCTGAGTTACTCTCTGGAGTTAACGAGCCCCATCTGCCTGAGGCAGATAAAGGTGAAAGCAAATGTTTTGACTGGAACTTGAACAATGATTCTAGAACCAAAGCTTTTACCATTGCTCCACACTCACTGCCTCCCTCAGAAGACCAACCATCCAAACTAAAAAAAAATTTTTTTTCAAAGTTCTCCATTCAGAGTTACCCCCTAGTAGTGTCAAACTCAAATACAGTGGGCCAAAATCTTAAATTGAACTAAGCCCCAGCCCCAAATTTGAACGAATGAATCTTTTAATATAGACTTATTCAGACTCATTTCATTAAAAAGAATTTTAATTTTTCTTTCCAATATCTTTAATTCCATTTTTTCTAGTTTTCTTACAAGAAACTTGGTTGTGGGATCGAGTTTCTTAATATAATCCCCAAGTCTCTTTTTGAACTTGAACAAGTTATGTCAATGTATAATACTGGTGAATCAGCTCTAATATCAATTTGAACTTGCCTTGTAGACCATATTTACACTGTGGGTCAAATTTAGTTTGCAAGCCAGAGTTTTATACTCATGAGGGTGATTGATTGGATTGGATGTTTTTTTTTAACCAGCATGTCAACCCTCATGGGTCATTTAATGCTGAAGAGGTTATTTGGTTATTGTTTATTAAAGTTTTAGAATTTGTTGTATAGCCTTGTTTCTTTTAGGAACTCTATGATATAGTCTACTTTGTGTAAAAAGATCTTTTAGATTGTTTTAATGGTAGTACTTAATTTATATTTGTTGGAGATTTATGCAGTTTATCAGGATATGTTTCACTGTGTCTGAGTGTGTAGCCTCAGAATACTGAGATTAAGGAAAATTTTTTTTTAATCCTTTGAACCCTAAAAGGCTGATATATCGGCCCTAAGTACATAAGGGAAAAAAGACACCAATATTTTTACTTCAATATATTATTGCTCTACTAACAGCTCTAAGTGACTACTTGGTAATTTTGATAAGTTAGGGTTCAAAGGTCTGAGTTTTAAAATATTTTTTAAAATCTGTGTCTTTTTAAAACACTTCTTCAAAATTAACATTTTTATTTATTTTATTTTTATGTTAATTCTTTAAAAAATCTACACAAAATATTTTTTCAAAATTTTTATTACATGTGCTTTTTTTCTTAATTTTAAGATTATAGTCTAAGTAAAAATAGTTTTCTTAGTAAATTTTAGAATAATGAAAAGGAAGTAAGAATAGTCATTGTTTTACAACAGAGTTGGCTTTGGCTGCTACTGCTGCTGCCTTGAGTGGATTTTTCACTTCCACTTTCTTAAAAACATTTCTTTTATTGTTTTTTAAATATAAAAAGCTGCTTCATAAATTTTTCACTAAAACAATTTTCTTTAGGAAAAATATAAATTTTCAACTCTTTAATTAGTTCAGCCTATAAATAAACACAAGAAAAATGTTGCGCGCTGACCCGGTTATTGCATACGAAACCGAACAGGAAGTAAACAAATGGTTGTGGGGTTTATTTTTCTCTTTTCATCTGTCAAAAATAATTTTAATAAAATCAGAATTTAGCAAATCCCAAATATTACAAAATTAAATGCCATTAAAAAAATATTTAAGTTTTTAGTTTTGATTATATTAGATATATTTTGAAGGTCATATTTGCGTTACCTTTGACCTACAAAAATGAAGGTTAAGTTTTTTTTTGTCCAACCAAACTTTTATTCGTCGTAAATAAATTTAAGGGAAATTGTGGATTCAAATTTTATTAGTGTTAAAAAAAAGTAAAGTGAAATTAATTTAAAAAAAAATTAATTCCTACTTTTTCTTACTAATATTTTCAAGAGTTCTTAATTTTCGAATTAAAAAAAAATGTCGAGTCATTTTTTTTTTAGCAATTAACGAAAAAAACAGATAAGAGCATAAAAATTTAATGTTAGTGGAATTTAACTTTCAATGAATTTTTTCCCTTCATTTTAATTTGAAATGAATTAAACAAAAAATGTAATTAGTATTTAAATTATTTTAATTTTAGCTTTGAGTTATTAACTTTTCTATCAAGGTTTTTTATTTAAAAAATGTATTTACTCTTTCGACCCTAAGGCTGATATATCGGCCTAAGTGACCTTAGGCAAAAAAAAAAAAACACAATTATTTCATTCCAAATATAGTCGTCTAATAGAGCGCATCTAGTTGGTAGTTTTGCTGAGTCAGGGTTCTAAGAATAATTTTATTATTACTAATTCTTTGACCCTGACTAAGCAATTTTCCCAACTAGTTGTTAATCAAAGCCCTGAGCCGTTAACATAAGGCCAAAATATCAATGCATCTTATTTTTCCCTTGGGTCGCCAAGGCCAATATATCGGCTTCTTAGAGTTTAAAGTAATAATTTGAAATTAGTTCAGTTAGTACTTATAAAATTAAGTTAATGACTAAGAACATACTTTTCAGCGTGACGTAAAAGAAGACTCAGTAACAGCACAAAACGAACAGCCTTTGCGCAACCGGAAGTCAATGGAATTCGCGCCAAAATTGAAATGAAAACAGGAACCAGTTAAAGTTTGCGCTCTTCTCGTTCAGTGTCGTTTTGTAAACTTCTCTTCTTGTAATGACTTATATCGGTAAAATCACAGCCATGCTTAGCCCCCCCCCTGCCCGTAATTGCAGGAAAGCTTTTGTACTGCAAAAAAATATCAAAATAATCGTTAGGATTAATTAAATCATTATGGCTCTTAATTATATATATCTGTCCATCCATCTCTCTTTCTGCTTATCGCTCTCTTGCCCCAGTACGTTGTGGGGGTGTCTCTGTCTGTCGCTGCAACTTAACTTAACTTTTTAGGGTAAGGGGACCGCAAGGTACATTTTCCGCTAAGTGGATAATCATAAGCACACGGCACTGGGCAAAATTATTATATATCGATTATGAAAAACACTGTAATAAAGTTCATTTTCTTTTAATAATGGGAGAAAATTTCTTATTGATTTTTGGTAGGTAAACAAAAACAAGTGCGCGCACACACACACACCAACCACTAAACTCATTAGGGGTCTTGAAGTACTCTCAAACAGGCTAGGAACTAAAAAGGTACAAAAAGACGTAAGATTTTATCACATGATTATTATAGCAAATATAAACTATAATAAAAACATTTTTTTTATCTCAGAAATTTATTATATTTCACTATCTTTTATTACAGAATCTCAATTTTGATTTTATTGCATGACTTTTATTAAGTTGAAAGTTCTGTAATGAATCATTAAAATAAAATAATAAAGTTTAAATTAAAAAAAAAAAAAATTTAAATTCTTAATAAATAAAAAGGTTAAATAAATACAGTGTAACTAAAACCGGATTTTGTTTTTCGACAACAGAGAATTATTCGGAATTGTCATAATTTAAGCGTAAAATCACGCATTAAGAAAGACACTAACATGCTCTATGAAACCGTTAGGGCACATATCATCATCATATCTAGGTATGACAGGGACAGGACACGTCGGAAAGTTGTTACCCCCCACACACTTTGTTTAAAACAACGATTGCATAATGTATAAATAGATTCACTTTTAAATGTTCTCATTCTTTTAAGGAAATATTTTTTTAATAAATAATTTTGGCTTCAATGATCGGTGGTGAGGTAAAAAAAAAATATTTAAATGTCCTGTCATACAACACACTGTCATATTTCTTTCTAGTTGAAAAGTATTTGTTGCGAAGATATTGTTTTTTTTAAGGGAAAGGTTCTACAGGTTGTTGTTAGATTTGATTTGTTGAAAATCATTAGTATTAAATGGGGGTTATTGTTAGGGTTAAGTGTTGATTTTTGGTAGATTAAGCTATGTTAAAAAATTCCATGAGAAAAGAAAAAACAAATTTTGGGGGTGTTAGTGCAGGGGATGAACGAATTTTCGGGTTGTTTAAAAAATGGAATGGAAATTCTAAACAACCCGAAAATCTCCAAAATCTTTTTGAACTCGTGTGATTATTTCACGCTTAAACTATAAATTTACTAATCTATCTTTTATCCAAGTTAAACTCATAATATACCGAAATAAAATCAAAAAGATATTTATATATATAAAAAAAATAATAATCGTAAATTAAATGATAAAGTTTTGAAATAAAAAACCCAAAAAAACTCACGTGATTAAATCTTTATTAGTGATAAGGAGGTCTCGGTTAAGTCCCCTTTGGTCACTAGTGGGTTCGAAGGACCTCCAGACCAACCATTATTTCCAAACTACCATTTCCAATTCTTGGTACTTTGGGAAGAGAGGATAAAACAGCGAATAATAACTGTAACCAATTGTAATTTTATTATTTTTGAATTGGTGTTTGTGTACTTCTTCGTCCGTCATTTTTTGCACTTTCAATGTTTTTTTTGTTTTTTATAATTTTCAACTTTAATTCTTGCAAAAATGGTAAGTAAAATTTATTTCCACGTGATCATCTTTTATTTCAAGACTTCTTGATCTTTGGACCCTGATTTATCAAAATTACCAAGTCGTAACTCAGATCAGTTATATTAGAGGAACATCAAGTTGGTGATTTGGGTTTTTTTTCTCTCTCATGTCGTCAGGCCCTATCGTCCCCTTTTAGGGTCCTAAGAAAAATTCGTGACACCAGACCAGTCCACACAGGTGGTGTGGCGTGGTCACTTAGCAAAATTGTGGGGTCGCGAGATTTTAATCTTACAAAATAGAGTTGTTTGTTATTATAATAAGGGATTCATACAATTTTACATTTTTGCAATTTTTGATTTGTATAAATCTTCCTGTAAACCTAATTAAATATATTAATTACTTATTTAACTATTATCTCGTGTTACGAAAAAATTAAACTCCCATTAACTGAGATCGTAATCAAAAAAATTTTAGAAAGTTCTTGGCTAATTTTTTTTTTGAATACCAATTTTTAAGTTACCTTAAAAAAAAATCTTTGAACAAAAATAAACCACATTAATTTTTAAATCATGAAATAATTAAAATATTGATTGAAAAATATATTAAAAAGACGTATCTAAAATTTATTGCTGAAAATGTTTAACACAATTTTTTAATAAAGATTCTGGTAAACTTGCAGTTTAGTGCCGGCGGAGTGCCCTATAAATCTTAAATCCTCGGAAACGCTATTTTCGCTCTCTCTCTGCTGATTTTGCGTTGTTTACACCAAATTGGTTCTCTCTAACAGAAAGATTGATATTTTTTAAACTTTCGGGTCGGTTTCACGGCAAAAACGATACTTATATGCTCAATCAATGATGTTTTCTTTCGGGCACTAAAAAAAATGCTGTCAATTTTAGGGTTAGGGTTGAAAATGGGGTTAATTTTCGTTCAAAATCTTTCAGCGCAATTAAATAATTTACAAAAAAAAAGTTTTGTTCGTTAACTGATGTGCCACTGGTGTTGGTGGGTGCCACTGGTGTGGTGTGTGTACTCAAAAACCGTCCCGAAAGTAAAAATTTACCGAAAAATTTCCGAGCGGTAGGGTGGGGTGGGTGGAGGGTTTTTTTTCCCTAATTTTGGACTTATATGAAAGCGTTTCTGTGGAAGAATATCTGTTTAAGAGACAAAATTTAAATTACTGAACTTTATCGTTTGCATTTCCAATACAGGTTTTAGTGGATTTGCTTGTTTTCTGTTTGACGCAATATCAACCTTTTAAGACCATTTAATACAGAGAACTATCATTTTTTTGATAAAACATTATTTTGTACACACATGATTTTTTATAATAACATAATATGCGTGATTTTTAAAATAAGTGGAGAGTATGTGCGAATTCATACTTTTCCCAGTCGATGTGTGACCGTAACGACTGAAATTCGAACACGTGGTGGTGGTGTCAGTGGTCACTAAGTACGACTGCTTTTATTACTCCAGTTCACTACCCCAAGTCGACCTTCCCATTACCACTTTTAGTTCATTAAAAATATATATATTTAATAGAAAATTAAGTTCCTTATTTCATTGCTTGTCCATTTTTTCTTTTGTTAAATAAAAACAAAAAGAGTAATTTTGTTTCATTTTCAATATGCTTCTTAGTAATATTTATCAAAACAAATATATTTATTTTCGTGCGGACTTATTTGTACTGATAGAAATTACTAAAAACTACTTATTGTTGGTGGAGGAAAAAACTTCAAAGTTTACAGCCAGAAATATCCGCCAATGTACTTACTTCGATCGCTCCAGCTCCACGAGTGCTCATTGGACGGCTCTGTGGGAATGTATCTTTAGAATCCCGACTTACCAATGATGCAATATTACCGACTAGTCAATGAGAGCCGTTCTATTAGAAGACTAAGAGCCAAATTATCAGCATGTCTTTTTTTTGTCTACACCAGGCCCGGGAGGATATAAAGGGGCTTTAATGTCTAAATTCTGATAGCGATCTAGGCGTCTGGCGTGGTATGACGATTGTCGCCAATTTTTGTTTAATGGTTGTATTGATGTTATTTATATGCTTACTGTAATTTTCCTGTAGGGAATTGATTACAACTACAAGTCAAAGGTAATTTTAGCCTAATTGAAAAGGTGGGTCACAAACTATACTTGTTGCAATCAATTTATTTTATTTTTCAACTTGACTTTGTTTCATTTTCATTTTTCGCCTCCAAATTACAGAAATGTTGTAACACTGCAAGTTTTCCAAAATCCTTTTTTTATAGAATCAATTGAAAATTAATGATTTTTTTTTTACTAAAAATTATTTTTTACCATTTACTTATTGAAATTCATGAAAATCTTTTGTTTTTGACAAATTTTATTTAATCCGAATTATAAAGATTTAATTTTGAAAATAATTAATTTTTTTTTTCGTATTATTTTCCAGTCTCAACAACTGATTTTGTTGGCCCTAGTTTTAAACAAGATTTGAAGTCAAAATGGATTAACAGATTTTGGTTGGACATTTTTTTTTTAAATTGCATCAAGCGAGGCCCATGAGAAAAAAAAAAAAAAATCACTGAAAAATGTCATCAATGGTTTTACTAGAGTTAAAAAAGTCTGCAAATTTGAAGTAGAAATATTAGATACAGTTAGAAAAGTATCTTTAAAAAAAAATCAACCCTAAACTGCAGAGAACCACAACGAAAAATCAGAACAAAGTTTTAAATCCCAACAATATAATTGTGAATGTGAAAATTTGTACAACTTCAAACAAGAAATGTATAACAAATCAGTCTTATTGTATAAAAAAGCATCCCCGGATCTCGAAGAAGAAATAAACAACAAAACGAGAACCCTTGCTTCTAAATTGAATATTGCAGGCTGGATAGAAAAAATCAAATAAAAAAAGAGGTGTTTCATCACCCTCAAAGATCACAAAAACGGGTTCTTCAATAATCCTATTAGGCAGAATAAGTAAAACTTTTCCTCAGGATATCTGCAGTAAACTAATAAATGCCTTAAACATCAACCAACGGTGCAGCACTAGGTATGGCAGAACATTTAAATAATTTTATTTTACCTCACCGATCATTGAAGCCAAAATTATTTATTAAAAAAAATATTTACTCAAAAGAATGAGAACATTTAAAAGTGAATTTATTTATTTATACATAATGCAATCGCTGTTTT